>JAFFSR010000073.1:330000-632500 GCA_017163975.1 Anastatus disparis
TGAAAAATTTGCGCCAGAAAAGGTAATAAAGATTACCAGCAAACGTAAGCCATGGGTTAATCACGATATCAGGTTGCTTATGAAAAATCGTGATAAGTTTTATAAACTGGCTATGAGAACCGGGTCAGATGACGCTTATGCTCGTTTTAAGCTACTTAGAAACGAGGTCTCAAATTCTCTTTGTAAACTAAAAAATGACTACATAGCTAATAAAGTTTCATCGGCTTCTCCAGTCAAGAGCAAATGGTCTGAATTACGTAAGCTTGGCTTGGCTAGTAGTGTTCTGCATTCTCTTCTTAAGTACTTCTCTTCATCTGTGCTCCTAAAGCATTATACTTCTGTTTCCTCTCAGAGCCCAGCTTTGACCGATGCTGATGTTG
This sequence comes from Anastatus disparis, assembly GCA_017163975.1. Classification (NCBI taxonomy): domain Eukaryota; kingdom Metazoa; phylum Arthropoda; class Insecta; order Hymenoptera; family Eupelmidae; genus Anastatus; species Anastatus disparis. The sequence continues at coordinate 330,381 of JAFFSR010000073.1, forward strand.
ATCGAGTTCTTGCTCTACTGCTAAGATCAGATCTTCCGGTATTTAACTTTATTTCAGTTGAACCCTCTAATCTTGTGAATCTTCTTCGTGCATCTAGCTCCAAGGCGGTTGGTCCTGATCGAATATCAGCTGATATGCTAAGGATGATTGGTGGTTCTGTGTCTATTAGTTTGGCTTCTATCGTGAATGCCTCCTTATCTCTTGGCTATTTTCCTGAGTCCTCGGAAAAGTGGATTTCTTCTACCTCTGGCGAAACAAACTAAGATGGATGATCCTTCCCAAACTCGTCCTATAGCAAAGTTATGTGAAGTCTCTAAGGTTCTAGAGAGGGTTGTACACACACAGTTGATGACTCATCTTGAGTCTAATTCTTTATTGGATCCTCACCAGGCTGGTTTTAGAAAGGGTCATAGTACACAGACTGCCCTTCTACATCTACTTGATGACTGTAGGTCTGCCATTGATCGTAGAATGATCACCTTATTGCTTCTCTTTGACTTCTCTAAGGCTTTTGATAGAGTCCCACATAATAGACTGCTCATTAAACTTCGATCAATGAATTGCTCAGATATTGTCATTAGATGGTTTGCGTCGTACTTGAGAGGCCGGACCTACTCTGTTATAGATGAAAGTAATCAATCATCTGTTTGGTCTCACGTGACGGCTGGTGTTCCGCAAGGCAATGTGCTTGGTCCACTCTTGTTTTTAGTCTACATAAATGATGTTTCTCTTGCCTTATCAACGTCAAAGCATATTCTCTTTGCTGATGACCTTCAGATCTATAAATCTTTTTTGCCTGCTAAATTGGAAGATGAGTTTAATCTTATTAACCATGAAGTTGCATCAGTTATTAAATGGGCAGAAGACAACGGGCTTCTTTTAAATGCAGGTAAAACTCAGGCCATTTTATCGGCAGTGAGAAATTTATTTCTCGCTTGAATGACGCTGCATCTATTCCATCTATATACGTTAGGAACACTATTGTCCCATACTCCTCTGTTGTTAAAAACCTTGGTTTGTGGATTTCTTCTACATTAGATTGGAGCAAACATGTCTCTTTTACCGTGCGAAAGATTCATGGCACTCTGAGATCTCTTAAGTTCTACAAGCATGCATTGGCTTTGGACACGAGAAAGCAACTAGTAGAGTCCCTTATTTTTCCAATTCTTGATTATGCATCAGTTGCCTATGATGATCTGCCTCAAATGCTGAATTTACGTCTGCATAGAGCCTTCAATGCCTGTATCAGATTTATGCATGGCTACATTGGTTGGCGAAACAGAGTTACACCTTTTAGTCTTGATTACCGATGATTGTCTGTTCAAAATAGACGTCTATACCTTAAGATGTCTCTTGCTTTTATTGTGATTTCACACAATTCTCCATCTTATCTAGCCTCAAGATTCGTAAGGCAACATGTTGATGCATCAGTGCGTTCATCAACGAGACTACCTCCCAGGCTGTTCATTTGTCCAAATGTACGTACTGCTGCTTTTCAACACTCATTTGCCTTCTCAGCAGCTGAGTATTTTAATAAGGAGTTATCGTCTTTGGAGTCTTTTTCTTCTGAGGCTTCACTTTCTTTTAAGCGTTTCTTGTATGATAGACTTTTATTGAGCGAATGTGAGTCGTGGCAACGAGAGATTGGTACAGGCTGAGTTTCATTGTAGTTAAATTTAGTTAAACTTAACTTCCAATTTTTTAATTTTTGATATACAAACGCATTAAACTTAATTTACTTTGAGCATGAGATAATTTCGCAATGACTATACTTGCTTAAATTAATTATTAATTGTTACTGCAAACGAAACTAATATTGATATTGGCAAAATAATTATTTATTTTCTTATGTTCTACTAGAAATATTACTATTTGATCTGCGTTTGAACTACTTTTTAAGACTACTTTTTGAAATCTTATTGTTTTGTTTTCTTACTTAGATACTATATTGTAATAATTATGCAATGTTGATATTGTTACTTTATACATAAGATATTTTATTTGATTTTATATATGTCTATTACCTTTATTATTGTTGTTATTCTTACTTTGAATATCATTAGAAAAATGTATTTTATATTTTCAATTGGAATTCTTATTTGATATTATTATTAAAAATTGTAATACGTCGTTGTAACTGATTCTTTAGTGCCAGACAGGGTTCTACCCCAAGGCCAAATAAATAAGTCTAAGTCTAAGTCTAAGTCTAAGTCTCTCTCTCTCTCTCTCTTACCTGAGCTTGAATATGTATACATGCACACATAACGACACTGTGCTGTTGAGCCTTCTTTCTTTCCTGCTATATATTGCTTGGTGGTGTACTAATGCATGCGTTATGAATTAATAATGAAAGTTTAATGTAATTAGTGGGTCTACCTATATTTGCATTTTTAGTAAGGGGATTCACTAGAAGATAGAAAATAAAAATTTTTTAACAAAAACAAACAATTTAAAAAATTTTTAATAAATAAAAACCGACTTTAAAAGTATCGAATAAAAACAAAATTTTTTACAAAAAATAAGATTTTAAAAACATTGCACTAAAAAATGACAAATAAAAAATTTTTAACAAAAAAAAACCGACTTCAAAAAATGCACTGAAAGGAAACAAATAATTTATTATCTTTAGAAATCATACAAGTAATTGGTAAAATACAATTTTAGAAGTCGGTGTCTAATTCTAAATCTGTGGTGTGTAAGCAGAACGACTTGGTCCATTTTTTCAAAAATAACGTTCACATTCATTGTTCGAAAATAACGTTTACATTTATTGTTAAAAAATAACGTTTACATTCATTGAGGAATTAGACGCCGACTTCTAAAATTGTATTTTACCAATTATTTGTATGATTTCTAAAGATAATAAATTATTTGTTTCTTTTCAGTGCATTTTTTGAAGTCGGTTTTTTTTTATAAAAATTTTTTATTTTTATTTTTTTTTTTACTAATTATACCAAACAACTAATATTGAATATTAGATTATAAAACAAACTCTACTTACTGAAAGATGACGCTCTGGTGCTCTGTCGATGCATGCTAGGTTTTAAAATTATTATTTTGCAGCAATTTTTAATAATAAAACAAGCTATTTAAAAAAATTTAAATTGAATGAAATTCAGCTAAGATAATTTCTATGTTGTATTATAATCATGCAGTAATATATTAGAACAAAGTATCGTGTAAACCTAGCATTTGAGCCTTGGTATATAACAAAAAATCTTTGCAAACAGCTAGCAATTTTAGTGAGCTTGATAATGATAATGAATGAGTAAAGGTTATTTCAGCAAGTTTAATAAGTACACACAAAAAGAATGTTAATAAAAGTAAATAATGATATGACTAGCTGAAAGGGTAATGGATTTGGGAAGGTAAGGTTTTATAAGTAACTAGATTTTTAACGAATTTGTTCAACTCTTTTCACTTACGGAAGTAAGTGAGTACTTAAATGAATCATGAGCATGAGACGTTAAACACATATATATGAAAGAACAGATTCATCTAACGGCTGAAGGGATCACGGGTTTAATTAATAAGGACTTTACATAGCTAATGGGAGGGTTAATCTGTAAGGACATCAAAAATGGTATTCTGGGCAAGGGGCCTCTGAGTGGTTTTTCGTATGCTGCTTTGGGGCGGATTAGCGAGGTTTGACGGGTTGGGAGGAAGGTTGGAGAGGATATCTTAAGAGACATTAAGGGAGGAATTATGGATATGGGTTAGTGCGGTGTGCTAAAGATGGAAGATGGAGGCGTAATGTTAAGTGATATAAGGGATGGTATAGATTTAATGAGACGTATTTTATTAGGAAGAAAGGAAGGTGTTAGGAACAAATTATCTGGTGGCGTAACCTTAAGGGACATAAGAGGTTGAATAGTAAATGACTGAGGGGTGGTGGGCATAATCCGTAGGTTATAGCTATTCGTGATGATGCTGCTCTCTGCATGCTCACTTTTAACTATTATGCTGCTTCCTGCTAGCTTGCTCTCCATAGGCTCATCGTCTAAGGGCAAGTGTTGGGTATGACTGTTAATATCACCAGTGCAACCACATATTTTGCCATGACCATTCCGTACTCTCCCAAGAATAGGTCCAATGCTACCAATGCTACTTACTACCTGACGAGATGCTATGGTATTTCTATACTTAGGATTGCTATCCAATCCGCCATTGCTATCCAAGTTGCCATTGCTATTCAATTTATGGCTATTTACTATATCACTCTCTGTTCGCTCGCTCTCCTTCGGCTCTGCTCGCTTGCTTTTATGTTGCTCAGCTCGCTCGCTATTGGTAGGTTTCATTCCATTGCTCTGCTCTGCTCGCTTGCTTTTATGTTGCTCAGCTCGCTCGCTATTGGTAGGTTTCATTCCATTGCTCTGCTCTGCTCGCTCGCTTTTGCTCTGCTCTGCTCGATTGCTTTTATTTTGCTCTGCTCTGCTCGCTTGCTTTTATTTTGCTCTGCTCTGCTCGCTTGCTTTTATTTTGCTCTGCTCGCTTGCTTCTATTTTGCTCTGCTTTATCGTGGGTTTTGCTCCGCATTAAGGGTTCATTGGTAGAAGGACGTGTTTGATGGCTATAATGGCCAGTTTAATCCAAATTATGTGGATGTTGATTCTTAGACGCGGGTGATGGCTGCCTATTACTCGATTCCTTCTGCCGTGGTAGATCAGCTGTTGATATTTTAATTAGAAAGGGGACATGGTGATTTCTATGAATGGGAGCTAACACTGGAGGGTTAAGATGCTGTAGATCATCGTCGAAATCAAGGGGAGAGATCAAAGGAGTCCTATCTAATCTGGGAATATTCACATCAGTGCAAGCTGTAATAGGGGATAGGGATTCATCAGGAGCTGGAGGGAGTTGGTATGCTGTCTCCTGAACTAGTTGGGTCTCTTTCCTTTTGCCTAGTCTTTGTGGTCCTGTGACGCTGTGGAACGGGTCTGGCTAAGCTCTTGTCTGTCCTCCGTGGTATGCCGACGTAGTAGTTGCAGGGATGGTATTCCTTGACACCATGGGATTAGGGAAACTCGATGTGCTTATTACGAGGGGGCATGTGGTAGTGCTAAGGATGGTTGTTACGATGGCGGTAGTATAGGGAGTAGTAAGTGGCGGCGAATTGCTTTAGGCGGTGGGGAAAGCGAGGGAAGATCTACCGTCGTCATGAACGTCTGCTGCGATCTGAATAGAATCATGCTGCTGATCTTGCAACGTAGTCGAGTTGCTTGAGGGAACAGTCTGACATATTAACCATGGGGTGTTTGTCTTATCATCATACTCTGGCACCAAAGAAGCTGCTCCTTCGCCAAGATATCTTCTTAATTCGTAACGACAGATACGGTCTACAGCTTTATCAGCAGTTCCTTTTAGGCTAATACCACGATTACCATAATACATAATCTGCTCTATGGTCATCTCTTTCACTATTCTAGCTAATTCGATCTCAGCCCAAAAGGGGTCATTTTGACATAAGTTATGGGGGAGTAAAAGGGGTTCCATATTTAATTGTCGGTAGACCATACTAAAAATGTGAAGGGTAATATACTACACAGGGGTTACATAAAAAAGTATTGCTAATCTATCCTTACTTCACTAATAATCCATGCTAAAATAAGATATTGTCTCAGGAGGTTAAATAACTCTCTCTGTAATTTAGTTTTAGCTCTGGCTTGCAAATAGATAAGGGAGATTGTTAAATTTTAGTTAAACCAAAAAAATTTATTGGGTTGTCTAAATTTCTGTGTCAATTGTAAAGTGAAAAAAATTATTAGCTACAAAAAACAAAGTTATCTCAAAGCAACTAACAAAATTATCTATTAGCAAAAAAAAGAATTAGTTACGTAAACCGAAGCACACAAAAAAATTTTCATTCATAAGAAAAAGGGAATAGAAAAAACATTAAAGTCGAGCAACAAAAATATGTTCGACTATAATGAGCTACATAAGCTGACGGTCATCTCCAATCGGTACAGTCACCGTGTTACTGTGGGTATGAGAGAGCGCACAATAGATGGTAAGAGTTCTTAGCAAGTTTAATAAACTACTAAACCCGCTTGCTTAAGGTGGCATCGCTTAAGGGAATGTATGCTGGATGGTTAGCATGCTGTAAGGGTAGGTATTGCAAGGTAAAAAAAATGGACTAGCACAGACAAAATAATATTATATATGTAGTATAACGTAGTCGTGCTACGCGGTTCAAAACTTAACAAAAACTACTTAGTTTTATATTTAAGTTTCTACTCTCAAAAGAAGCTTTATAGTTATTTTATTAAAAGCACTCAAAATCAAGATAATAACTAAAGACTCGAAAATTTTACGCTGTTATATGGACTGCATATAACAGCGATAATAAAGAATTTTACAAATATTTAAGTACACAACAAACTAAGAATTATGAAAGCGAAAAAAAATTTTCATTGAAAAATTTTCAATAATAAAAATTTATCTTAATAGCCAGCACAAAAAAAGTCAGCTCATTAGCACTTTACGAAGCGCAGTCAAAGGAACGATTTGTTCTCTGACTGCGCGGCACAACAACCAGATGAGATGATACAGATATGAATATGCCTGTGTATACATATATGTATATGCATAATGATGGCTCTATATAGTTGTATACTCGTAACAAGCTAAAGCAATACGTATTATTGAAAATTTGTGCTATACCGAATGAATTGCGCACTACTACTTTTTAAGTCATAGCGTAAATGTACAGCGGTTGAAATTCGCCACGCACGAAATGCCAAAAAAATTGTTTTTGCGACAGCATCAAGAAAGGACAGGGGAGAGAAAAAAAAATGGCTGCCGGAGCGACTCCTTCCAGCCTCGTCGTGTGTGCGTCGTTCGTAATGGCGACCACGTACCAAAGCGGAAATGCATGAGTATATATAAAAAAAAATGTTCTTTTTACTGGCACAGACAACTGCCTCTCCCTTTAATCACAGTTTTTCTTTTATTTTACGCACAGTTTTTTTTTCTTTTTAGTTTTAGGCACAGTATTGTTTTATTTAATTTTAATTTTATTTAGTTTTTTATTGAGTTATCACACTATATACGGTAAGTAGTAGATAGGCAGGTATAGCGAAACGAGGGGAGGGGGTGTCTCCCCTCCCCCTTTCCCTCATTTCCCCCCTCCCCTCCCTTCCTGTCTCCCCCTACACGTCTGGGGCTGTTATAGTGTACATGTGGTGGTATAGCGTGACATTTTCCCTTCCCCAGTCTGGGGGCTGTTATGGAGTACTATTTTATTTATTAATTTTATTTATCAATTTTGTTTATCAATTTTATTTATCGATTATTTCCTACGATTAATATATTTGCTGGTTCTGAAAAGAACCGTATGTGAATATATAAATATTTTTTTATTTTAAATTTTTTATATCCTTTTCTTTCAGGAATAGAGTAAGTATTGGTTGAAAATTTTTCGGAATATTGTTTCCAGCTAGATGATGGTTGATTTTCATTCTTTTTCTTTTCCCCACCTTGTAGGAAAGGTGTTTTTTCGTTGCTGGAACTGTTTTGGCCCATCGTAATAATTATACGTTAGACAAATATGATAAGAGACTATGCGTGAAAAAAGTATTTATTGTAAAAAGTTATTATTTAAATTAATATTTACAAGAGTATTATTTTTTTTATTATATCTTTGAAAACGTTCTAATTTTTCCGTTTCTTTCTTATAATATTCTTTGTATCGTTCTTTCTTTATTCCGTTGTCTGTAGAATGTAATGAAGCAATCTTACCTGCGCATTGTCCCATGTCTGTTTCGACGGGCTGTCATAAAATAAATGACGGGTAATTGAAAAGGTGATTATATTTATAGAAAGAAATGAAATCAAATATAGTATTAAAGTTATTTATTGATATTAACACACATTTTTATACATGAATCATTTTATATGATAAATCTTTTTACAATCATAGCTTAATTATACATAATAACAAACGAAGTTAATTATATGATTAAAGTAATTAATTGATATAAACACACATTTTTTATTCAGGAATCATTATACCTCGTAAATCTTTTGCTATCATAGGTAAGCTAAATGCTGAAATTTCGGATAAAACAATTTTTAAATACAAACTTTTATAATGATCCGTATCATCTACCATATTTTCCATTACATAATCTTCTAATTCGGTATTAATTATAGAACAATATTGTTTAAATGATTTATAGTCATTAAGAATAACCTTTGCATTGTCCAGTCCTTCTTGTCCAAGTTTATTTTTTAAAAAGTACGCGGACAACTAGTGGGTATTTTGAAAACCGATAAACAGCGCGTTAGCAAGGCGTAAGAGAGAAAGAGAGAGATAACTAGAGTTGGACATATATTGCTAGTGTAAGAGAAAATGTAGTCATTAGAAAAGAAGATTAGGGGTGTATTACACATAGCAGGTGGGTCGGTTGGTATGTATTTTTTATCAGCGGTCCTTAAATTTTTTCTTCATACGTTTTTTTAATAGTAGTAGTAGTATTAAGGTGAGCATTTGAGTAAACAGTAAATTGAAAACAGGCCTACCGCAATACTGATATTGGTAAAGTACGCATTCAGCTGCTCTGTTTTAAGAATATTTTTTATCTTTCTCTCAAATTGTCACCAAACCTTTTCTCTTAAAGTGAGAGATCATATAAATATATATAAAAAGAATTACAATGCTAATTCTTATTTAATTTTTCGCCATCGTAGTGTAACGTTCTTTACGAAAGATACCTAATTTCATTTTTAAGAAAACGCCTAGTGATCTAGAATAAAAAAACAAGTAACAATGATTGAAAATATTAAGGAAAATCATTAAAAATCGCTTTTCTCTTAAATTTTTTTCCCTTTGAGAAAAAAGTGGTATATAAAGAAATGACGAGGCAATTTTTGACACAGATAGTATTTTGACTTGATAAGGAATAGAACTTGAAATTTTAAGTGTTAAGTGATTTTATTGAGAGAAATCATGAGGAATAACGAAGGTGAAAACGAATTCCGTGAAATTATTTTTCGGATTGTTGATTATTTAATTTATGCGAGATTGTGTTATATTATACAACGTAAATGTGGTTCGGCATGACGTCGAAAAGTACAGCGTATGCCTACTTTACAATTAAAAAAAACATTGTAATTGTATATTATCGTGTGTGTCGTTACTAATGATTGCGCGATTGTTCAATATGCTTTTTAAAGAAAACGAACTTACGAATGATTGCGCGATTGTTCAATATGCTTTTTAAAGAAAACCAACTTGCAGTAATAACAGCAGGAGAATACGTGATATCAAAAAATCTACATGATGCCTATGTACTCCTGGGTCTGATGAACGAATATAACGAGAAATGTTGTGAGTATACAAAATTTTTAAGTTACTATCCTTATTAAACTTATTTAAAAAAATAAATTTGTGAATATCAAGTTTGGTTCGAAAACTTAAAGGTCTCTTTATCTAACGACATTCACAAGAAAAGCCAAAATATTTGTTTTAGAAATTTTTACATATACAAACTCTATATTTATTATTACTTATAAATAAATATCCATTAAATTTTTTAATTAGTATGTCTTATATTTTATATGTTACGATCTTGATTTGTAAATATTTAAAATATCGTATTTTAAGGAAATGTAAAATACCGGCATTACAGTTTTCAAAATTTATTTTTATAATCCACAATTTTTTATAATATCTCTTTATTATAATCTTCATAAAAAATATTTTTAATTATTTTTACTAAATTTGTATCATTTTCAATAATTTAAAAATAAACATTTTTTACACATTCCCTTTTTTAAATCATAGACATTTTTCGTATATAACTTTAAATATATATATATATATATATATATATATATATATATATATATATATATATATATTACGATCTTGAATTGTAAATATTTAAAATATGGTATTTTAAGGAAATGTAAAATACCGGTATTACGGTTTTCAAATTTTATTTCTATAATTCACAATTTTTTTTAATTTCTCTCTATTATAACCTTCGATTTTAATTAATATAGAGTCTAAAATTAAAAATTATGCGAAGTATGTATATATCGTCGGCTCTAACGAAGAGTAGCACCTGTAATTTCTCGCCGCGAAGACTAGTACATTTGAAAACGCTCTAATGTTAATTGAAGGGGGTTTGACGAGCTCGCCGCGAAGACCAGCACTTTTCACGACTTTTTGTGAAATGTGCTACTCTTCGTTAGAACCGACGATATATAAATACAAATATAAACTTATAATTAATGTATGGTTTATTTTTACAGCTCTTGAAATATTACTAGGTAGTAGTAGTGATAGTAGCGATATGGACAGCGATGACAGCGATGAAACTTTATTTGAACAATCAGTCAACAATCATGATCTGTCTAGTACATCGAGAAATACCATCCCACGGCGTTTATTTTTTAATGAAATAACTCGTGATAAAGAAGAAAATAGAGAAGAAAATGTTGAAATTGTAGAAGAAGAACACCAAAACGAAGAAGAATAAAATGTTCTAATTGTGCATGATGAAATGATTGTAGACAGCGATGGTGAAACAGTCATCAATGATCGGATTCCAATTGCACAGCAAGAGCGAATACAACAGGAATCAGAATCAGAATCCGAAGATAGCGAGTTTGAAGATGAAGCGCCCAACCCGGAAATAATCAGGCCAGGCTGTCTATTATCGCGTGCGGTGATTAATAATTATCCAGAGCCGTTCGACGCTGTTATAAGAAGTTCACATCATAATGATACTGAAAATGAAATAGGGTCAACAAACACAAAAGGCCCTTTGGGAAACACTCAAGAACGGTTTACTCTATTACACACATTTTATACTCAAACAACACCATTAAGAGAAAGAGAATTTCACGTAGTAAATGGTACGCGTATGAGTTATCACTCTTTTGATGGAAGCGTACTGGATAGGCGTCTTTATGAATGTAAGTTTTCTGTATTATTATAATTATTATTATTGTTGTTATTGTTATTATTATAATAGTATCGTTAGTATATTTATTCTTTAATTTGTTATTTTATTAACATTATCATTATTATTATTACTATATTTAAAAATATTTTTATTTTCATCTAAAGTGATTCGGCGGAAAGAAAACGGATCTGGTAGTGTATCTGATTCTAATTCGACATCTCTGCAATTTTATGCCCAAAGAATTAGGCCCGTTCGACGAACGTAAGAATTGCGTTGGTTTCATACAATGGCTGAGGATCTTATATCAGCATTGTATACAGATTCGACCAGAGATTTAACCGATATTAGATCGAGTACACGACAGCTTTACATAAAAAAATTCCAAATGAATGCAACAAGATTAGTTCTTTGCATGCGACCCCCTACGGAAAATTTTAATCCTGTTTTATGGTTAGAATTAATCATGCGGGATATTCATGCGTATTTGATATCGTTAGGAGAAGAAAATGATTTAATGGGAATAACTGTAAAAAGTATTCACTTCAGCCACGGCCCAGCTGGAATGTCGCTTAGACCGCTTGTTAATTTCAATTACGAGGATTTATGGGAACTTATGAGTAGTTCAACTCAAAGTAATGAAAATTTTGAAATAGACGATAATTTTATTGGACGGAAAAAAAATAAATTGAGTATAAACATATTACATAAAAAATCAATAGTTTGTATACGAAATGAAGATAATTTGTGTTTGCCGCGAGCTTTAGTTGTTGGAGAAATGTATATAAAATATAAAAAACATGATTCTATCGATATGAAAAAAAAGTGGGCGAGCATTTGCGACGGACGTAGATCTTTGCAAAAAGAGTACGCTCTTCGGTTAATAAAAAACGCTGGATTGAACATACCACAAGAAGGGTGGGGATTCCGCAAAATAGATAAATTTCAAAAGTACTTTACTAGACTTGGTATTGCAATACAAGTATATGATAAAAGAAATTTTGGAAGCAGGGAACCAGCATTTTTTAATGGTCGTGCGTTAATGGAACAATCACAAGATAATGTGGATTTGCAAGGTGTCATAAATTTATATTATGATTAGGATGAGCACCATTATCACACTATTTTGAATATAACCGGAGCAGCAGGTGATAGATTTTTTTTCTGAATACTGTAATAAATGTTACAAATATCCCGACCAACACAATTGTTCGAATATATGCCCAAACTGTTTTGTATCACCATCATGTGAAAAAGAAAACAGTATAATGTTAAAATGTGATGAATGTCATAGAATTTTTTTCAATAATACTTGCTACAAAAATCATAAAAAAAACGGAACATATAAAATAAAAAATAAAAAAATTTGCGAACTTGTTAAAATTTGTAATATTTGTAATAAAGTCATTCATTTACATAGGGGTAAGCATGAATGTGGAGTTAATTGGTGTAAGCTTTGTCGAGGAAAACATTCTATTAAGGAATTATGTTACATACAGCCTCTATCGGCTAATGACGTTGAAAAAGAGCAGAAAACTCTGTTTGTATTCTATGATTTAGAAACACAACAAGATACAGAGTATAGAAACGACCCCACTACGTGATTACACGTTCCTAACCTCTGTGTAGGACAACAAGCGTACGATGATTGTTTAGAGAACAATGATTTATCTCGTAGATGTAATACTTGTGGTATCCGTGAGTAGGTTTTTCAAAAAAACCCAATTAGCCAATTTTTAGATTTGTACATTCGTAAGAAAACAGTTTTCAAGCAGGTTACATGTATTGCACACACTGCTGGTGGATTTGATGGACAGTTTATGCTGAAAGAATTAGTGGAAAAATATGATCAAATGTCACCTAAGTTATTCTTAACGGACAAAATATAATTTTGTTACAATGCGGCCGAACAAAATTCATCGACAGATTAAATTATTTTCACATGAAACTAAGCGCATTAACAGAAACATTCGGCTTACCACCCAGCGCCAAAAAGGGTTACTTTCCTCACCTATTGAATACCGTCGAGAATGAAAATTACGTAGGTCCGCTGCCTAATGCACATTTTTATGCGCCTGATTCCATGTCGTATGAGGAGAGAAAGACCTTTTTTAAATGGCATAATTCCGAAACTTTATCCGGACGTACATTTAATTTTAAAAACGAAATCGTAGATTAATGTCGCATGGACGTTGAAATTTTAAGATGAGCATGTTTGGCTTTTAGAAAAATTTTCTTAGATATAGGACTATTCTATCCATTTATACGTGCGACCACTATCGCAAGCGCGTGCTCTTTCGTTTACAGAAAGAATTTCTCATTACCTAAAACTATTGGAATCATACCACCTACGGGCTATCGTCACGCCGATAAACATTCTCAGAAATGAATCGAATGGTTATTAGTCTGCGAACGTGAAACCGGTCGTGAAATTCTTCATGCTGGTAGAGCAAGAGCTTTCATGTTGCCTGAAGGTTTTCTCGTCGATGGATTTTTACCTCCTTCATCGGAAAATCAGGATGAAAAGGCTATAGTTTTTGAATATGAAGGTTGTTACACGCATGGTTGTCCCAAATGTTTTAATGAAAATCGGGATACACGTCTCGCTTTTGGCCGTACGTTTAACGAAGTATATGAGAATACATTCGTAAAAATAAATAAAATTCGACAACGTGGATATGAAGTTTACTGCACATGGGAATGCGAGTTCGATAAAATTAAACTTGAAAATCCTGAAATAGCGGAATACGTGCGTAATCATCCTTTAATGAGTAAAATCATAATGAATCCTCGAGAAGCATTTTTCGGGGGGAGAACTGAAAATATAATTCCGTATTATAAAATTAAAGAAGGTGAAAAAATCAAATACACTGATATATGTTCCTTGTATCCTTACGTATGCAAACGGGGGCAATTTCCCATTGGACATCCAAAAATTTTCATTGGTGATGAGTGTCGTGAACTAACTGGAGAAAATAATAATGACTTGCAGCGCGTCAAAGGTCTAATTAAATGTAAAGTTTTACCACCACGAAACTTGTACTTACCTCTGTTACCCGTTAAAATACACGGGCGTTTGTTATTTGCTCTTTGTCGTCCTTGTTGCGAGGAGATGCAAGAAAGTGACTGTAATCACGAAAACATTTGTGAGCGTGAATTTATGGGTACTTGGGTGAACGATGAATTACGTAAATCTGTTGAGGTCGGCTACTGCATAACGGAAATATATATTATAATATATAAATAAATAAATGTCTTTGTATAATATTTATTTAATGTTTTGTGTTTTTCAATTAAAACTACAATGATTTTGCCAAGATATTTTTACTACAGTAAAATTATTAGATTCATTAATAAAATATACAATTTGAGAATATTGAAGATGTTCAATCAAAGAATTAAATAAAAAACTTTAAAAATTGAAAAAAACCTTTATTTAAATAATTTAATTTGATAGTTTGTTATTTAAATTTTACAGAATTATTTACCTAAGGAAATAATTCCATTTTACATTTTTGCAAGCATAAAGATAATATTAAGATCTATTCTTAGATTTAATTTTGATATTCAACCTTAACAATGTATAAGAACTTTGTGAGATTGATTTAAAGCATTAAAAGTTACTAACAATTTTGAAATATAATATTTTATGTTCTATGTAGAATCGAATCGAAATTGTTCTATGTAGTCATTTTTTTCAGTCATAGTTTATATCTCTAGATATAAAAGATTCAGAACCCTATAATTATAAATAGTAATTTATTTTTAAATTTTATAGTTCTCGCCGAAATTGAATGTTAAGAGTCAGCTGTATACCGACACAGTTACCTGTTTTACCGAATCTATTCAAAATTTATTTTTTATAAAAACTAATAGCTTCAGGCAGAAATAAAGAGATGGTTTCGATTTGTGTAATAGAAAGCAATATTTTCTCTGATAAGAATAATTTAATTCCACCGCTTTATTTTCAAGAAAAGTTGGAATAACTTGAAAATCCCATTATTTGACACTAATTTCTAATTTTTTAAGTTATTCCAACTTTTCTTAGAAACGAAGCAATAAAATTAATTCATACTAATCAAAGAAAATATTACATTTTATTAAACACATCGAAACCATCTCTTTATTTTTGCCTCTTGTTGCTAATTTTGGGAAAAAAAGTCAATTTTTTAATTAGAAAAGGACAGAGATACAGCGGACTCTTAATAAGGAAAATGGATCATAGATCGATGTTCAGGGATTTAGAGTGAATCACATAACAAAAATGAATTTAATAGTAAATAATTAATGTACAAATGATAACTTAATATGAAGGTTTAAATTTAAACTTGAATATATACATAATTAAAACTATTAATTTTGCATTGAATAAACATCAATGATAATAAGTGTTGATTGGATGCTTAAATATTTTAATGTTTCCTTTAAATTAATTCAAATAAGACTTCCTTCAAAACTTTTAAATTACATATCAAAGTAATAAATTTTTTGGTAAACTCTAAAATATAAAGTTTTCATTAAAAAGGTACTATATATAAAAAGGTATAGTTGCTGACATATTGAAAGAAACATAGCAGGATCGATGATGCCATATTGATTTCTCCTGTATATATTGAGTTTCAATATGTCTCAGAAGGACATAAAAATCTTGTAAAGAGTTGAGGAGCACTTCTAGGACATAGGCGATGCCAATAAAAATTTAGCATGCTCTTTACATACTGACGAATACGGCCATTGAGGACATAAATGGAATATATTTGCGTCTGATGAGTTATATTGCTAATGCACACAGTGACAGTGCATGTATTGAATAAATTTTCCTTTTTGCATATTCAGTTATTAATAATTATCATATTTGTTAAATACAGGTTTCTATAGCAGAGGGCGCAATAGACGGATAGGTAGAAATGGCAGTAGTGATGCGTAAACAAGTTATTTATCAAGCTATGAAAAGATGGATCTTGCAAAGCTTAACACGTATCATACATTTTTGCATACAAAGAAAATAAAAGAATCGATGAAGCATCATAAGCTCAAAACAAATCAATTGATACTCATTTAGACTGAAATAGAGACTGAGATTACTACCAAGCTAATTAGCGAATTAAATATATTTTTTACCAAATCATCCTTATATATTGGAGGAAAATGATAAAAATGTATGTTTTTAAATAGTAAAAACTGTACAAAACTTTAATTTATTTGTCAACTGCTTGAATGTTAATCGCACTAAGCAGTTCTTTTAAGTTGAAGTCTGGGGGTCAACGGAGGGGTAATTACATAATCGAACCCCCATAGTTGGGAGCGTGGATGGAGCTTTCCATACTTTCTTACGAAGTTTTTTGTTAAATAACGCCATAAGTCGCGATAAAGAAGAATAATTATCTGAGAAGTCTAGGGTTAAGATGTAATTCACTTGATCTATATTAATAACAGTCAATAAAGTCGATAAAAGCTAATGAATGTTGATGACGATTGATTAATGTCATTAAAAAATCAATAAAAGTCGATAGAGTTGTTAACTTGAACTATAAAATCAATAGAATTAACCAATGAAATTCAATGTATATATATATTAATTATGAGCTAAAGGTTAGTTTAAATATAAATATCTATTAATACTCTTATATTAGTAATGTAACATTCGGAGTTTAGTTATCTTATTATATGACTATGATATTCGCTAAGACTAGTAAAACATTTCATTCAAGCACTCTTAATACTTTATGTGATACTCTGTTAATACTATATTGATCCTGTATTGACGCTGGGTTGATACTATATTAATACTATATTAATACCATATGAATACTTTATTGATACTATATTTATAGTGTACTACTATTCTATTAATACCATACTGATGCTGTAGCAATGTATTTACCTGGGTCTACCCACCATTAGCCTCTTGGCCTAGGTATTTTTATACACTAAACTATATTTATATCTCTCTTTCCAAACCTTTTCGTAGTGATCGGAATCTTCACCCCCAAATAAACGTTTTTTTTAAATTAGATTTATATCTTAGACCAAGAATCTAAAGGTTGATTCGTTGGAATCTGGCATCACTCAGGTATCACAGAAATTATAGGTATTTTCGACACGTTATGTATGCCTCAATACCAAAAACACTTCTTTTCATCAATCACACAGATTGTTGACAACGAAAAATTATCTAATTATTCAACGAAGTTCAATATGCAAAAGTGGTTACTCACTCAAATGATAACAGTGCCTAGTATTGTTTAGTTTTCATTGATCAACCCAGGTACAGTTCAGTAGCTCAAACAATTTGTCGATGATACGATATTCGTTCTATTTCAATACTGTATCTATACTGCATTGGTACCATATTGATACTATTTCAATACTCTATTAATACTATATTGATATTATCTATACTATTTTGATACTATATGAATACAGTATTGATACAGTATTAACCTTCAGACTATCAGCCTGGCTCATATATGAGCCACCCGTGACCTTGGCAACTACTCTAGATGTATTAATTGTTTATATATATATATATATATATATATATATATATATATATATATATAAACTATGCCTCTCGAAAATATTAATTTATAAGGCAAAAATACCGGCAGTCAAAAGGTTAATATAATATGAATATATTATCAAAACGCTGTCAAGTGCTTTGGCGCACTGCTTTCTCATAAAACTCATTAAGTTAGAGTAATTTGATTTTATTTTTTTAAATGTGATTTTAATGTGGAACAAAACTTCTATTCAAGAAAAATTAGTGAATATGAGAGAGTCATTAGAAAATAGGAAGAGAGAGACAAGGATGGATAAAAATAAGGTAAAAATGAGGATCAATCTGAGATAGAAGGACAGAGAGGAAGTAAGAAAGTAAGAAAAGAGTTAGAGAAAGCGTTAAATCAGAAATCAAAAGAAGTGATAAAAGAGCCACTCTAAGAAAATTATTTTTTAAAAGCTTGTTTTGTAAAGACAATAGCAAATAACTTGTATACAAATTTCAGATCAAACCTATCGAGTAGTTTACGTAAAATGAAAAAAAAATGGAAAATGAAAATTTGTTAAAAAAATTAAAAAAATTTTCTAAAATTAAAACTACGCTAAGGAAATCGGTTTTTAAAAGTCATCCTTCTTTTGGCAATTGCGAATAATTCCCATGCGAATTTCAAAGCAAATTCATCAAATAATATACGTAAAATACAAACAAAAATGAAAAATCGAAAATTTTCTTAAAATTCTTAAAATGGCTCTATGAAAAAAACTACACTATAAGAACCAAACCTCAATAGCTTCCCGCCTACTTATACAAAAAAATAGATAGTATAAAAAATTTTAAGCAAATCCATCGAGTAGTTTTCGAGATCTAATTGGCTAAATAAATAAATTAAAACTACGCTGGGAAAATCAATTTTTGAAAATTCTCCTTCTTTAATCAGTTGCAAATAATTTTCGTGCAAATTTTAGAACAAATCTATCGAGTACTTTAAGTCAAATAAAAAAAATAGAGAAAGAAGAATTGAAAATTCTCTAAAATCGTAACCATGCTAAGAAAATTAGTTTTCAAAAGCTTATTTTCTTCAGGCAAAAGCGAATTAATTGTATAAACATTTTGGAGAAAATTCATCGTATGGTTTACGCAAAATAGAAAAATAAAATAAAAAATATAATTTTTTTAAAAATTTTTAAAATGCTCTAAAATTGAAACTGCACTGAGAAAATCAGTGTCCCGAAGCTTGTTTTCTTCAGACCGAAGCGAATAACTTGCATGCAAATTTTGGAGCAAACCTATCGAATGGTTTTTGAAAAATAGAAAAAAAATAAAAAGTAAGAATAAAAAAAAAAATTTTTAAATGCTCTAAAATTAAAAGTGCGAAATTAAAAGGAAATTAGTTTTTAAGACTTTTTTTTCTTCTTTTGTCTAAAAATAGCTCTAAAAAAAACTACGCTAAGAAAACCAATATTCAATAGCCCGCTGAGTTAGACAAAAAAATAAATTGTATGCAAAATTTGA
This sequence comes from Anastatus disparis, assembly GCA_017163975.1. NCBI lineage: Eukaryota > Metazoa > Arthropoda > Insecta > Hymenoptera > Eupelmidae > Anastatus > Anastatus disparis. The sequence continues at coordinate 349,305 of JAFFSR010000073.1, forward strand.
TGCAAATCCATCGAGTAGTTTTTAAAATCTAATTAGAGTACTGAATTCACTTTCACACACACACACACATACACACGCACACACATACACACACATACAGACTTTTTCTGAAAACTACTTTTTACGACTCCTTAAGTAAAAATATGTACCAATCAATAAAAAAATTAAAAAAAATTTTTTTTGATCGATACAATGCTTTTTCTATGAGAAAGCAATACTCTATCAATACTATATCGATAGTATATAGACATTATATCAATACTATAGTGATACTAAATATTGATACTATTATAATACTCTATTAATACTCTATTGATACCATATGTATTAATAGTATTTTGATACTATATGTATTAATACTGTATTGATAATTTATGTCGTCGTACCAGGTATTCGGTGTTGTATGTGCAAAGCTAGTTAAATGGGTATTAAGGTTACATATATTTTAATTCGTAGCACAACTATATTCAGTTTGCTATACTTTAGATAATAAAATACAGATAATTCCATACCTCAAATGGTTACGTATGGAGTCATCTATACGTCACACTATAAGGTAGTAATTAGCTATGATGCGATCGCCGAAGTCGTAAAATTGGTTAGTTTGATCGGTGTGTTTTTTCTTTTGACATTTTGTTCTTTCATAAATTTAAAAATATAAAAAAAATTAAAAAAAATTGATTAATTATAAAAAAAAATTAGTGTAAATAATGAAAAAAATTAGTATAAATAACAAAAAAATAATTATTATAGTGAAAGTGAGACAGTTAAGAAAAAACATTAAGTATAAAATGTGCGTGATATGCGTGGTCAACTTTTCAAATTTGTGATACATCAATGATGGTTTCACAGACGATCCGCGTCTACACTGTTACCATACGTTTATTCAAATTTAAGTTAAAAAAAAGAAGGATTGCGAATTTGCACATTTATAATTTTATAGTCTCTCATACCTGCTACAACGACATAAAATCATCTACGCCATTCGGGAGTAAGAAGGATGAATACGGGGCGAATTTGTTGCTCGAACAGCAATCAATCTTGGGCCCTCGACTTTTTACTGTTCTTGCAACAAACTCGCCCCGTACTCATCCTTCTTACTCCCAAATGGTGTATATGACTAATATGGATACTATATTAATACTATTTTGATACTATATCGATACTATTTAATACTGTTTTAATAGAGTATTAATACTGCATTGAAACTGGATCAATACCATACTTAGACTGTATAGATCTATTGATAGTATTCGTATTAAATTAATAATGTATAGTTATTGTATTGATACTATCCCAATAGCATATTTAAAAGCTATTATTACCGTTCGCGAAAACTATTAACACTACATTGAATTATTATTAATACAACATTTTAAACACGATTAATATTGTACTAAAGTATTGTAGTAATAAATATACTGATTCAAACTTTGATTTGTGCACCCATACAAATTGTTCTTGAGGGTTTAGGTCTAACCCACTCTTCCACTTCCCTATCACAAGCCCTGGAGTCAACATCAACTTCCTCTGTGCTGGTGGTTTTTTTATAGGTATTTAGTTCCTTTATCTAAATAAGTTTTAGTGCATTTCATAGTTTAAGTGTAAAATTCAGTGGAGTTTTAGAATAAAATTTATTGAAAAAGGGGTTTTATTTCATTTAAATTTTGGGCTTCAATTTAAAATTTTTTACCATTTCAGTTTAATTTTTTTTTAAATAATTTTTTTTGTTAATTCATTTTTTATTCATTTTTGAAGTGAAACTTCTTTACCGATGGTATACACTTCCCACAAGAGACGTATAAAAAATTATATGGGAGTGAATTGATTTCATGACAGTACATGCAACAGAAGTGTGTATATATATATATACATTTATATATTATTATATATATATATATATATATATACATTTGCATATAGAAGAAGCGTTCGCGCCTCCTATATGCAAATCAAGGTACTAAATACGTATAAAGAAAAATTCGCAGGACTAATTTGATGTCAAACGCACAGATATAGTATATGTATACATGCATACTATATATACAATACAAATATCTGAATCTGATCTCAATAAATAAAGAAAGCAATAGCACGCGTTTTCTCTTTTTCTTTCTTGCTCTATAATGTTTTACGGTGAACCACTCTCTTCCCTAAATTTTTAAATTGTATTTTTGTACAATAAATATTAACAAAAATTTTATACACTATCTCATTTAAAATTAAAAAAAAATTAATTCCTCAAATAAATTGAATTATTTTAATTTTATTTTATTTTATTTTATGATTATTTAGTTTAATAATTATTTTTAAATTAAATAAAACAGTTATAGAACTTAAATAAACATTTATGAGTTCTATAATTTCGTAAAGAAGTTTCACTTCTGTCGGCCAGTCCCAAAGACTGTCACACCGGTTTTGAATTCGACTTACTTGTCATCTAAGGCAAGTAAGTCTTCACGACAAAACACCACGCTTCCACTCCCCTACCACAAGCCCTGGAGTTCAACATCAGCTTTCCCGGTGCTGGATTCGGCTACAATAGCCTTAGTCAACTTCAACCAGCCTTTCTTACTTGGGTCTAGTTCTCAACCTCAAAAAAAACCAAACTTATCAATTTTAACAAGAAAAAAATCCGACCAAGCAAGACGTCAATCCTTGTTAATGGACATAAAATAAAATCTATTGAAGCCACGAAATTTCTCGAGATCATATTTGATTATGAGCTCACTTTCAAGTTACACATCAAAGACATGGCCACTAGATGCCGAAGAGCACATAGGGTTTTAAAGTACATTTGTGGAACTTAATAAGGATCTCATCCCAAAATTCATTTCTCATTGCTTCAGATCTCATTGCTCACTTTATACAAAAATTATATGCATTCAGTTATTGATTACGGAATCTTTATCTATTATCCTAAGACAATTGCACTTGCTAACATCATCAAAAACCAACAATATTCTGCTCTCAGAACTATTATGAGATACCGAATTTCTGCCCCGAAAAACGTTATTTTAGCGGAGCCTAAAATTATGTCTATTAAGGACAGAGTATTCTATCTGGGTTGTAACCAAGTCTCTCTCTAACGAATCAAATTCTTCACATAAAAACATCAGACTTTTTTATAATAAGCACAAAAGATCCAAATTAAAAAAAAAAAAGAATAATCACGGAGTGTATAAATAAGGTGATTACTATCGCTGACAAAATATTATATGTCTGCAAAATTGATGACATCCATGCTAACGATCATAATATTATTCACTTTCGCACTCAAGTTAATTTCGATCTGGGAAATTTCTTCCGTAAATTCAGCAATCCAGGACTCGCATTTAACATCTATTATTTTGAAGAGAGCGCAGTCAGATACTACACAGATGGTAGTAGAACTAAAAATTTTGTATCCGTCGGGGTTGCTTGTATAACAGAAGATTCCCAAGTTGTCATTAATTCTAGTATCAATAACTTCTGTTCCATCTTCATCACTGAAGCTCTCACAATTAATTTAGCCCTTGACCTGGTTATTATAGAGAACAACAAACCACATATTATCTTTTCCGATTCTCAAAGTATCCTTCTAGCTATATACGATACAGAGCTATAAACTGTCGTCTCCAAGTCATCCTTTGATTGCTGAAGCTAAAAAAAAAATTTGGAAAATAAATAAAAACAGTAGAATTGCAACACCTTTACAATTTGTTTAGATTCCAGGTCACATCGGTATTGTTGGTCACGAATTAGCTGACTACCATGCTAAATGTGCTATAAAAACCTAACCAGGAAAATTTTTAATTCCATACACTGATTTTAAAAGAATTCGGAAGAGCCAAGCCATAGAAAACCATAATATAACCATTCAACATCATGGAACTTTTAAAGGCATTAATATTTTCAAAACTTCTATGACGACAAAAAACTGCCATTGGTCAAGAATAAAAATCTCAATAGAAAAGCCATAGTTACCATAAGCCGGTTAAGGGTTGATCACTATAGCTCCGCTTCATCTCTGAAAAGAAAAAACTTTATAAATTCTGCTTCCTGTGAATCTGGATATGATAATCAAGTTGCTGAACACATTTTTTGGGAGTACCAACTTTTTGATATTTAACGTGAAAAAATGTTTGAATAATTCAAATTAAACAAAATCCATATCAATAAAAAAATAATTGTCATCTTAACCTTTAGGGGACGAGAAAGCCACTATAGTCGCTCGACCATGGATAGACACTTTATGTATGAGTATTTCCCAATATTAGAGACACATATTATGTGTTTTTTATAGAAAATATTGAGGAATTGAAAATTCCGAATTCCCCGTCCTCTAAAGGTTAAAGAACTTAAACTCTAAAGTAATTATATTTTTTTTCTAATCATAAACGGGCATTTTCTGCCTAATAACATTCAAGTACACATTTAAAGACAATACAGTTGACGCTTTATTTAACGTGGTGTCGACCCACGACAGAGTCAGTAAAAAAGCGACCAGACGGGGAATCGATCTCGCGCCAACGAGGATATAAGTCCCGCGACTTAGCTATTACGCCTCCGAACTCTGCATTTTGATTTTGTTAACCTTTCTAAATGATTTTAATATCACATTGTAATTTCTATTCCTTGTATTGTTACTACCTATATTATGTACTATATTTATTGTATGGCTGTATTAACCTTCTAGGTTATGGTGGAAAAAGATAGCTAAATAAAAAAAAAAAACTTTATAAAAATTATATCATTTTAGTACGTTCTTTTATTTACATAAATCATTTAGAAATTTTAGAAAACATAATTTTTACAAGTTGTACATTATTTTTTTTTATTTTTTATCTAAAAAATTTTTTAAATGATAATTTCTATTGCGGGTGAGAAAATATCTTTTTTCGTATGATATTTCATTCAGTTAGAATCAGAATTTTTAAAAAGTTGCATAATGGAAAATGTTATATAATGTATTTATACAACTAATTATGTAATTAATTCTGTAACATAATATCATTATGTGATTTTATTAAATGATTATTTTTAATAGGGTATTAATTTTGAAGATTTATTATTTAAATTATGTTGTTTATGCTTTTTCAAAATTATTGCCCGCGTAATCATTGATTTAAATTTTATTACATTATTAACTCTTCAAAAGTCCTAGAGTATTTACATTTTTTAACTCTTTTTATAATATCTAAAATGAACAATAATTAAAGTATAAGGATTTAAAATTTAATTTAACTTAATTTGTTACATTAACGGAAGTCACTTATTATATGTAATAAAAGAAACTATTTTTTTTCAATAAATGAAAAAATATCTATAGAATAGTCAAATATTAAATTTTTTGAATTTTTGATTAATTTAATTTTGAACATATACGTATAATGATGGAAATCATATTATTATAATATCTACTTTAAATTTAACGGTTTCATCTTCTTATACAAGGTGGGCCATTTTAATCTACCCAGCCAGATATCTCAGTTTTTTTGCACGTCACGGAAAAAATGATCGAGACAAAGGTTGCTCAGAAAAATGGGTCCATCGATTAGCGTAGTCAGATTTGACCTTGAAATCAATTTTTAAGGTTAATTGAAGGTCAAATCGCGTTTTTCTTATGGAAGTCTATATTTTTTAATCCGAATTCTGTAAGAGCCGAAAATTTTACGTTTGAAACCATATTTGAAAAATTTTTTTCCGTGGCCCTTAAATATTAATTACAAGGGAAAACTCCGAAGTCAGTCAGTCAATCCTACGACCACGTAAACTGAAACCACATTTAGACTAGCCTTCTATAACTTGAGGTGGACAATTAACCCACCATTTACATGACCTGAAGCTAGCAACAAATCCGAGGGTCGGTAGCCAATCGGGCCACCATGCAGAAGTTCATTTTTCGTCTTGATTGCTGTAATTTGAGCTTTCCAAAACCTTACTCTCAGCGTTACCCAGAAACAATGGCGTGGACGATGATAATTAAAGATCTTTTCAAAAGTGGATTTGCAGTCTAGAGTTTAATTGAATAAAACCTCAAAACGCTATTTTATGTGATTCGCACACTACCGTGAATGAATTTGAGTGGTTCTGACGCAATCGCAATATTTTGTTTCAAAAAGTAGATTGGATTAGATATTGTTTTATTTTGTATTATAAGTACAAAAAGAGCGTGTAAAATTACAAATAAAGTTAAAAATACATAAAATACTTGAAATAGCCTTGCATGCATAAAATTAAAATAGTACAGTATGATATCACAGTCATAAACATAATAGAGATAGTAATACTGTAATCGTAAGTCAAAAAGTAGATGAAAAGACAGAAGTTCTCCAAGCAAGTGTTCGCTGTTGGCGAACACTTGAAAATTGGATGAAAAAGGTTCAAAAATAGTGTATTCTTTAAATTCAAAGAGCTGTAATTTGGCACCCAGGCCACTTTTAGAGCTGAAATTTAAGCTAGGTTCGTAAGATTTATTCGCGGTCCCCGCTTGCTTCAATTTGGCTGATGATTATTACTTTGACACACATAAATTTCAAATCGGTTAAGGTGGTCTAGTACATTGACTTTTTACCTCATCTGACCTTACATTCCTATCCTTACCCCCCTCGCTCGCGCTGTCCGCCAATCCCTCAATTTATAAATTCTATTATATTGAAATTATTGAATTATACGTTACTTATTATATTATTTTCATTTCATTTTGACATTAACACTAGTATCGAACTTTTCCAATACTGTTCGTACACCATTAAAAGAATATCGAACAACTATATGATGAAACTTGCAAACTTATTGAAATACTTGAAAAATCCTCAACTAATTGGATTATTAAAATAATAAATATTTAAGTTTATCGGGATCATAAAGAGTTGGGAAAATAAAATTGTGAATAATTGAGTTAAAGGGTTATTAAATCGATGACAAATTGTTGGTTTCAAATAGTTGAGTTATTGGAATTGTATATAGTTTAGTTATTACAAATACAAAAAAGTTGAGTGAAGAAAATCATAAATCATTGGGTTATTGAAACGATGAATGGTTGGGTTATTCAAATCTCTTGTGGACATTAGCCGTCATTGCATGCCGGTGATGCAACTTCACCCGACTCTTTATGATCCTAATGAAATCAAATATTTAGTATTTTAATAACCCAATTAGTTGAGGATTTTTTAAGTATTTCAATAAATTTGCAAGTTTCATCATATAGTTATTCGATATTCTTTTAATAGTGCACGAAAAGTATTGAAAAACTTCGATACTAGTGTTAATGTCTATTAAATTTCATAGACTTTTATCGATTAAACTTATTGAATTTATAATAGTAAAAAATTTTTAATTAAAACTCAAAATTTAAATTTAATAAAACCCCTTTTTTAATAAATTTGATTCTAACCCCCACTGAAATTTACGTTTAAACTATGAAATGCACTAAAACTTATTTAGATAAAGGAACTAAATACCAATAAAAAAAAATTATGGGAAAAGAGCCAAACGACACAAAAAAACCCTATTTATTAAACACTACAGAGACTGAATCGATGAACACTAAATTTATAAGAAAGAAAAATGGTGTCGTCGCACGCGCGCACTTAACTTCTAAGAACGCAATTTTTCTTCGTACGCTTTTACAGACTGTGACGCACACACTTTGTGTAATGAGAGTGTAATATGAGTGTAGTGAGCTCGAAGTTGATTTGAGAGGGTTAGTACACCCTGAGTATGCTTAGGTAGTTATGAACTCGTTCTAGCGTCGAGAGGATCAGACCCTTGTAGTTTTTATGTTTTACTCGAACTAGTGTCGAGAGCAGGGTGACCAGATGTGGCAATTTTTCGCAAATTTATCAATGCTTTTGAATGGAAAAATTTGCGAAAAATCGCCACATCGGGTCACCCTGATCGAGAAGGATAAACTCTGATGAGTTTGTACTGTAATGTTGTACGTTTTGTTGATCTATTAAAATAAACCTTAGTTAAGGTATGATTTTTAGTATGAATCTTAACACGAGACTGATTTGATTTTCACTGAGCCAAGAGATACGTGTTGTCTCTATTGGCGTTGCGTAAAATACTGACTTACCCAAAAAAAGAAAGCAAAACGCTGCTAAGTGCTTTGGCGCAATGCTTTCTCATAGAGCTCATTGAATTGAGTAATTTGATTTTATTTTTTAAAATGTGATTTTAATGTAATAGTATATTACACACCAAGGGAGGTAAAGTACTGGCGAGTCCATAGCACATATAATTGCCACCTCGAGCCGAAGGCGAGGGTGGCAAATATGTGCTATGGGCTCGCCATTTTACCTCCCGTGGAGTGTATACTATTTTTCGCCATACCCGGGCCGAAACTATGACTTTGGTTTTTCGGCGCCGGGACGAAAGTCGTAGTTTCGGGCAGGGTATGGCGAAAAATACAATTTTTATTCAAGACAAATTAGTGAATGAGAGAGAGAGTGATTAGGAAATAGGAAGAGATAGACAAGAATGGATGAAAATAAGGTAAAAGTGAGAATTAATCTGAGATAGAAGGACAGAGAGAAAGTGAAGGAGTAAGAAAAGAGTTGGTAAAAGCATTAAATCAGAAATCGAAAGAAGTGATCAAAGAGCTACACTAAAAAAATTATTTTTTTAAAGCTTGTTTTATTAAGATAGTAGCAAATAACGTGTATACAAATTTTAGAGCAAATCTATCGAATAGTTTACGTAAAATAAAAAAAAAAAAAAATGAAAAATGAAAATCTTTTGAAAAAATTTTAAACATTTTCTAAAATTAAAATTACGCTAAGGGAATCGGTTTTTGAAAGTCATCCTTCTTTTGGCAGTTGCAAATAATTCCCATGCGAATTTTAATGCAAATTCATGAAGTAATTTACGTAAAATACCAAGAAAATTGAAAATCAAAAATTTTTTTTAAATATTTAAAATAGCTTTATAAAAAAAACTACGCTATGAAAACCAATTTTCAATAGCTTCCCGCCTACTTAGGCAAAATAATAGATAGTATGCAAAATATGAAGCAAATCCATCGGTCAATTTTCTAGATCTAATTTTCTAAATAAATAACATTTTCTTTTCAAAATTTTCAAAATGCTCTGAACTTAAAACTACGCTAAGAAAATCAATTTATGAAAATTTTCCTTCTTTTGGCACTCGCAACTAATTTCCCTGCAAATTTTGGAACAAATCCATCGACTACTTTACGTGCGATAAAAAAAAAAATAAAAAAAGAAAAATCGAAATTTTTTTTTAAAATCTTTAAAATTTTCTAAAATCGTAACCACTCTTTAAAAATTAGTTTTTAAAGGCTTATTGTCTTCAGAGAATATCGAATTGATTGCATAAAAATTCTGGAGAAAATTTATAGTATGGTTTGCACAAAAAAAAGGTAAATAAGGAATAAAATTTTTTTTTTAATTTTCAAAATGCATTAAAATTAAAACTGCACTGAGAAAATTAGTTTTCCAAAGCTTGTTTTCTTTAGACAGTAGCGAATAACTTGCATACAAATTTTGGAACAAACCTATCGAATAGTTTTTGAAAAATAGAAAAAAAATAAAAAGTAAGAATTTATTAAAAAATTTTTTAAATACTCTAAAATTAAAAGTTTTCAAGACATTTTTTTCTTCTTTTGGCAGTCGAAAATAATTTCCGTATAAATTTTCAAGCAAATTCTTCGAGTAGTTTACGTAAAATACAAAAAAAATGGAAAATCGGAATTGAAAAAATTTTTTTTAAGTAGCTCTAAAAAAAACTACGCTAAAAAAACCCATTTTCAATAGCCGGCCGAGTTAAACAAAAAAATAAATTGTATGCAAAATTTGAAGCATATCCATCGATTAGTCTTCGAGATCTAATTGGGTAAATGAATACACACACACACACGCACACGCACACACACGCACACACGCACACACGCACACACGCACACACGCACACACGCACACACGCACACGCACACGCACACCCACACACACGCACGCACACACACACACACACACAGTGGCTGAAAATGCTGCCACCCTCCAATATGCGTGTTACAATGGAACAGGTGGCTTAGACCTAAGCCCTCAAGGGGCCGAAAGTTAATTACGTAAGGACAATTTTGGCGATTCTCAATCCCCCTGCCCTCATGTAAGGATACATAAGATTTTTCGAGCTCCCTCTCCCCTGTCTTACGTAAGGATTTATTTTGTTTTTTTAAATGCTATCAAAAAACGATCCGATACATTCATACTCACTATTTAACATTCATTAAAGATTTTTATTTTTGAAAATAGTATATTATGCGTCAAGGCCGCAAAACGTATCATTCTTGGCGAGTGCATGCTGAGAGGCCGAGCGTAGCGAGGCCGCTCCAGCTGCACGAGCAAGAATGATACGTTTGTGGCCGTGACTGCATATACTATTTTTTGCCCGAAGGCTGTTAAGCGGAAGCTGTAGCGGAGCCCCCCACATATAAAAAAATAATTGATAATTCTTCAAATATAAAAAAATTTATAAACAAAATTCATTTATGAACAATAAATAACTAATAATTCTTAAAATACAATAAAAAGATACAATAAAAAAAATTCGATTATAAAAACCACTAATAACTGTTAAAATATAACATTAAAATTAAACAAAAATATAATAAAATATAAAATAAAGCTAAACTATGAAAATTATAATTGAAAAATATTATTTAAAAAAAGAAAAAAAAAATTTTTTTTAAATAGAATAAGAAAATTTCGATTATAAAAAAAAATAATAATTGTTAAAATATAATATAAAAATTAAACAAAAATACAACCAAATATAAAACGAAGATGAACTATAAAAATTATAATTGAAAAATACTATCCAAAAAAGAAAAAAAAAGTTTCATCACGCGAAACTTGTAACTATGTCTTTCTTTCGCTCTCTCCTTTTCTTTCATAATATACATATATTAAGTCGACGTTATTGGTTAACGCATATCCAGTATAGTATATGTAAGAAAAGGATAGCAATAGTAAGGAAAGCGAGGAGTTCATTCAGTTCAATTCCAAGAATCAGTGACGTCGAGAACGTTTTTCTGCGAACTTTTATTAAAATAATACATTAAACATGCACACTTTTCTTTTGCGGCCTAGGACAAAAATACACTATTTTGTGCTCCGTATGGAGGACACAAAAATTTATTTTGCTGCCTGAGGACAAAAAATGATTATTCAATATTATTATTAGATTTACATTATGACTATAGTTTTATTATAATATTATTTATAGTCTTTGGAAAATTATAATTGAAGATAAGATTTCAAATAATCTTATAATGAAAAGAAAACTTATCAGTCAAAATACTACGAACAAATTATATTTTTCATAAAGTAATAAAAGACTAGATTTAAGACAACCCTAAATAAAATAATTGAAATAGAAAAAGTTATGCCAGTTTAGATCATCAATTATTATCAATGATTGTAGTTTGAGTAAAATTATATGCTATCATGAATTTAAAATATTTAAATAATTCAATAATATTATTGCGTGATATTATAGAGTAGAATTTTTTTATTAGTAGAATTTTAAAAGAGTAAAATGTAATAATTACAATAATAAACGAAAAAAAATGGATCATAATTAATATTTTCAAACTTTAAAAAGTGTTTTAAAATTTAGAAAATGTTAATAAATTATATTTTAGAAATAAAAAAATTGATTTCATAGTTTCTTCATATGAAGACGCACATTACTACTGTTCAGGACGATATCAAGATAATTAGGAGCTGGGCAGGTATTCACAAAACAACTATACACCCACAACAGTTTCAATCAAAAAATACATTTATTCAATCAACGTGGTAACAAAAAATGGTCTAGCACTAAACCAACGTTACAACCAAAGGATATTAAAAATGAAAAGAATTATTATATTTAACCGTAATTAGTTTAATTGATGCCGCGAACACTTTTCTACGCCTTATAACAACCAACGCTCATTTCCCGCCAAAATCTACCAGCTAAGTATTGAAGACCGCCGTGCATATTTCGGTACGCCGATGAACCCACGCGCACTTCCCGCCGAAATTAGCGTCTACTTTGTAGAGGGTTGAAAGGTGACTAACGCGCCCTGCGCTGCCTCCTCACTTATATAGGTAGAGTCGTCCCTCTGACCACGCTACCCCCTCTCTTAGTACGGACACATGAGTCGACTCTCGACTCTTCATCCCCACTCTGCCTATCCGCATCTTTGTATTCGGGCCCTCTGCCCACCGCCACTCGGTTCGAGATTGACAGAGTGAAGGCGCCCGACGCACCATCGCTATTGCTTGCAACAATTCTCCTGCCTGATGTGGAATAGTATTCTATACTATTTCACATCTACATAATTGAATGTGTTAGTCTTATGATCTTCGCGACTGGTCTTACGATATTTCCCGTAGCCGTCCTCAACCGCACACTACGAACTCTGTTGTCTGCACCCGCAAAAGTTTCCTCCACAACGGCCTTGAGCTACGTATTACGGGGAACAGTATAATCGATAACTAATACAAGGTCTCTAACCGTAATCGGGTGAGTGTCGTACTGCCATTTACTTCTGGTGGCCAGCAGTGGGAGATATTCTTTTAACCACCTGCTCCAAAATTGATTTGTCATATATTGAGCAATGCGCCATCGCTTGTTTGGACACGTTCTATAGGCTGTGTAATGACCTGGCAATACATGGCCAGTGGAGTAACCTAGTAAAAAGTGTAGCAGTGTAAGTGCTTCAAGGTGATGGGGGTCGCTTGTCACGTAGGTTAATGGTCGAGAATTTATAGTGTGCTCTACTTCTACTAATAAAGTGGTTAACGTTTCTTCCGTTGGGGCCTGTTCATTGAGCACTGCCTTTAAGGCGACCTTAATCGATCTCACCATGCGCTCCCAAGCTCCTCCCATATGAGGCGCACCCGGTGTGATGAACTTCCATTCCATATTGGCGTTTGTTGCATAGTTATGCTGTTTATCTAACTGGTGTCGCTTTATAATGTGCCGTAACTCATTGTTGGTTCCATGCATGTTTGTACCATTATCCGACCACATCACCTTTGGCTGGCCTTTACGAGAAGCCATTCGTCTTACCGCCATTATTGTTGAATCGGTGTCTAGACTAGTTGCTAATTCGATGTGAATCGCTCGAACAGTAAGGCACGTAAATAACACTCCCCATCTTTTGTGCTTCTGGCGGGCCACCTTGACTGACATGGGACCGAAATAATCCATTCCGCAATATGTGAATGGTCGACAATGGTGAGCAAGTCTTTCTTTTGGCAGGTCTGCCATTCTTGGCACTTGAGGTTTAGCTCTTCTCAGAATGCACATTGGACACTTGCTAAGCAAGCTTTTCAGCGTCGCGCGAGCGTTAATTATCCAATAAACTTGTCTCATTTCATTTAACACCGTTTCGTGATTAATATGGCCATTTATTTCGTGGCAATGAGCCATTACCAACCGCGTAAGTTCATGTTTTCCTTCCAATATGATGGATCTATCGCTCGTACCTAATGCGTTTTTGATCATTGACGCTCGACCCTGAACTACTAATAGTCCCTTTTCATCTACCATCGGCGTCAAGTTGGCTATGCGACTGCCTTTTGGGACAAGTAGACCTTTTTTCAATGCGGATATCTCCTGTTTGAACATTTCTTTTTGTGCTCGTTGTATCCACATAGTTTCTGCTGTTCTAATGTGAGATATTTCTAGTTGTGCATTATTTTCACTGAGTGCTCTGCTATGAGCGATGAGAGTTTTCCTCAATTGTCTTGACGACGTGAGATGACGTTTGTATACTCGCCATTTTTCTACTGCTCGCAGTACTGTTGCCGTGCTACGTAATAATCGTGTCCATTTCGAAAATCGAGTTATATCCGGTAAGACTATCAGTGGATCGCATTGCTGGTCAGCAACTAAAATGGCTCGCCTTTTTTCTATTTTCAGTACCTCTAATCTTTCCGGCCGTTGTACCCTCAAAAATTCAGGCCACTTGCTCTCATCAAGTGCGAGGAATGCTGGACCATTTATCCATCTATCCTTGTTTTCCTTTTTAAGTGAGATAGGGCGCGTCGCATCATCAGCAGGATTGAGTTTTGTTGGGACCCATCTCCATTCATTTGATTTTGTCTTCCCCGATCTCGCCCAGCCGGTTGGCCACAAATGTGTTATAAGATCTAGAATCTGCTGTTATCTAGCAGAGCACTGTGCGCGAGTCTGACCAGAAATATCTCTGGTCTATTTTGTAGGAATGAGATTCTACGATTGTTTTGGCCAATCTTGACGCTAATAACGTAGCCTGTAGTTCCATTCTTGGTATAGAGATGGATTTGAGTGGTGCGACACGAGCCTTCGATGCAATTATTGAAATTGAATATGTACCGTCTTTGTTTTGAATCCGCCAATATCCTACAGTCGCGTACGCATGCTCACTAGCGTTACAGAACAAGTGAAGCTCTACGCGTTGTGTGGTTATCCCCTTTGTTGCGTAATATCGTGGTATATGTAGCTGGCCTATTGCTAAGAGTTCCTTTATCCATTGTTTCCAAGTGTCTAAATCTTTCTCCGTGATAGGTGCGTCCCATGATATTCCACTCCGCCAAATGCTTTGAAGCATTATTTTTCCTTTTATTACCACTTTTAGCACCACTTTTAGCAACTTCCGTTTGGTTGGCGCTTTGGTAGTATATGGCGCTCCTTGTCTTAATTTTTCTATATTTACATTAAATTCGAATGTATCCCTTGACGTATTCCAGCACAGTCCTAATGTTTTCTCATATTGGTCATTGCTATTAATCGTTGATAATTCCATCTTCTTATTATCATGCCGTTTTGCATGGATTATTTCCATGAGTTTTGGTTCATTGCTTGACCACTTATGCATCTCGAAACTTCCTCGGTGGTTCACTTCAATGACTTGTGCTGTTGTTGTAATGGCTTCTTCAATGGTATCAAAACTGTCCAGGTAATCATCCATGTATGTGTTTCTTTTTATTGCCTTTGCACCTTTTGAGTATTCTGGCGGTGCCTCGTCGGCATTTTTGTCTCTGACAAATAGGGCGCTGCAGGGTGAGGACGTCAGCCCAAAAACCACACGAGTCATCCTGTAAATCTTAGGTGGTTTTCGCCTATTGTAATTATATATTAGCGCTGAGGGCATCTTTTCTACAATAGCATTAATTAATTGTGGGTTATGTAGGTGTCCTTCGTGTTTCAAGGTGTGCATCACTGTGACACTATTCTTTACGGTAGTTGCAAATGTGACAAGATCAATTCGGCCTGAGTTGATTTTTGGCAACTCTTTTATTTCGCTAATCACTCGTTCAATAATCTCATCCGGATCTCCAAAGCGTAATTCTAAGGTTTCCATCATCTCTTTCGCCGTGCGGGAGGATATGATTAATGACGCGACAGCTTCGTATGCTTTCCCTTTCAAGCTTCTACCCAACCGAGCTACGTTTTCTTAATCCGAGTATTTTCCCAGTACGGTAGACTGCTCTTATGCTCCTTTAAACCTCAACCATTCTAAGCAACCACCATCATAGTTTGGAAGGTCTCTCGTTGTGAGTCGACTAATTAACCGGTCCGTTGGATTGCCCTCTGCAATTTCGGATCGATTTATTTCCGCGTTCGATGTCGACCCACTGTCGGTACCTACCAGCGATCCTCGAGCTCTTCGAGAATGCTTATCAAAATTCGGTGTTCCTGCTACCAGTTGAGGTGAGCATTCCTCAGGCATTTGCACTGCCAGTTCGGGATCTATACGCTGTAATTCTAGTTTTTCGCGTTCGTCTATGGCCCTCTTTCGAACCTCTATACGTTGCAACTCCGCTTCAAATTCTAATTGACGCTTTACGGACGTATTTACCTTGCTTGAATCGTAGCTATCATTTTTGTTTTCGATAATGGCGTTACTTAACGTTGACTCACCTAGTTTCTTACTACTGCTGCGTCGAGCCATCCTTTGCTGGTGTCTTCTCTTTCCTTTAGGAGTCAATACCAATGGGATGGCGTCTTCTCCTGGTTCAATGAGACAAGGTCTCTCTGCGGGCGTTGATTGGCCCTGCTCCAGAAATTCACCCGAAGAACTTGATTAGACACTCCGCGATGCCACGCTTTGAGCTCGCTTTCTTTTTCCCACTTTAGGCATCGTAGATTATCTTCTTATTACTTTTAATGTTCTTTTTCACTGTCAGTTATAGCACTTTTGATTCCTTTTTAGAATTTGTTCACACCTCAAACACCTCTCTGCCAGCTCCCACCGGCATATATAGTTCCCGGGTTTCGGCACCACAATGTTCAGGACGATATCAAGATAATTAGGAGCTGGGCAGGTATTCACAAAATAACTATACACCCACAACAGTTTCAATCAAAAAACACATTTATTCAATCAAAGTGGTAACAAAAAATGGTCTAGCACTAAACCAACGTTACAACCAAAGGATATTAAAAATGAAAAGAATTATTATATTTAACCGTAATTAATTTAATTGATGCCGCGAACACTTTTCTACGCCTTATAACAACCGACGCTCATTTCCCGCCAAAATCTACCAGCTAAGTATTGAAGACCGCCGCGCATATTTTGGTACGCCGATGAACCCACGCGCACTTCCCGCCGAAATTAGCGTCTACTTCGTAGAGGGTTGAAAGGTGACTGACGCGCCCTGCACTGCCTCCCCACTTATATAGGTAGCGTCGTCCCTCTGACCACGCTACCCCCTCCCTTAGTACGGACACATGAGCCGACTCTCGACCCTTCATCCCCACTCTGCTTATCCGCATCTTTGTATTCGGGCCCTCTGCCCACCGCCACTCGGTTCGAGATTGACAGAGTGAAGGCGCCCGACGCACCATCGCTATTGCTTGCAACAACTACTTAAAAAATATTATATAAAAACAGCTTTTACCCCTACCTCCTCCTATACAAGGTCATGTTAAGACTTTTCAAACCTTCCCTCTTTCTCAAGACCCTTACGTAATTAATGAATGGACCCCAGGACCTATTTGTATGGGTGTGCAAATCAAAGTTTGAATCAGTATATTTATTGTTACAATACTTTACTACAATATTAATAGTATTTAAAATGCTGTGTTAATAATAATTCAATGTGGTGTTAACAGCAATCGATAATAATAGCTTTTAATTATGCTATCGGGATAATATTAATACAATAACTATACATTATTGATTTAATACGAATACTATCAATATATCTATTCATATACTATGGTATTGATACAGTTTCAGTGTAGTATTAACACTCTATTAATACAGTATTAAATTGTATCTATAAAGTATCAGTATAGTATTGATATAGTATTGATATATTACCAATATTAGTAATTTATGCTGTAGTAAGCAGTAGAGGGCGTCGTATGTAGTAGGCTAGTCAAATGGGTATTGAGGTCTCTTATAGTTGCGCTCGCAGCGTCGCTGTATTTTGTTTGTGATATTTTGTACTGAAGTATATTTGCTGTCAACTTATGTCCCCGGGGATATATGAACACGTAGTATATCTCTGGGGAAATATTCAATATGCTATAGTAAGTTGGGATATAGTAAGTTGGGATATAGATCTTCGGTACGATGTGAGCGCTGATGTGTTTGGAAAGGATAGTAGTGAAAGCTTGAAAACATAAACAGGCGCGTTAGACGATCGGCGCCGCATAGTTAAGTCCCGCGCTTATTCAAATTTCATAATGGTCTTTTTCGTATTAAATACATTTTTTAAATATACATTAAATAAATAATGGTTTATAATGATTTATTATTAATAAAATTTAGAGTTAATAGTGAAAAAAATAATTACAGTAAAAGTGATGCAGTGAGAAAAATAAAATAATCATGAAACTTGTAAAATTGTAAGAGAAATAACAAAATTTTAAAACTTTTCAGTTATAAGTTTGTACATTCATATTTACAAGTACAAACAAACATAACAGAAAAAAAGATTTTATAAACAAATGTATCCATCATATTTAGTAAATCAAAATAAAATATTAAAATAATTTTGAACTAAAAATATGTGTATCCCAATGCAGTAAGTATCGTTTGCTTTGTTTCTCGAAGCGTCACACGACAACATGTGGCGCTTGTGCGCATACGACGCTGCCTGTTCCACGTTTCTTGAAATTCTACGAAATTGCTTCTTTCACATTTTATAAATTCATGAAATATACATAGAAAAAATGTGAAAAATGTAATAAATTATATATTTATAATTTTATAGTTCCTCTAACTGCTTACAACAGCATAAAGTAGTCTACGCAACATGTGACGTATGTCGGGAAAATATTTGCAGGGTTAAACGTTTTTTGCGCGAGCAGCAGAAAATCTCGGGCGCCCTCGACTTTCTACTGCTCGCGCAAAAAACATTAACCCCTGCCAATATTATCCCTTCGTACGTCACTTGTTGCGTATATTACTAATACGCAACAAGTGACGTACTGAGGAATAATATTGGCAAGCAAAGAACATTGAACCCTGCAAATATTTGCCCGACGTACGTCACACATTGCGTAAATTGTTTTATGCTGTTGTAAGCAGTTAGTGAAACTATAAAATTATAAATATATAATTCAATACATTTTTTACATATTTTCAATGTATAATTGATGAATTTATGAAATGCAAAAAAATTTTGTTGAATTTAAAGAAGCGTGGAACAGACAGTGTCGTCTGCGCGCGCAAGTGCCACATGTTATTGTGTGACGCTTTGATAAACAAAGCAAGTGATACTTACTGCGTTGGGATACACAAATTTTTAATTCACAATTATTTCAATATTTTTCTTTGATTTACTAAATATTAGCAAAATTGACCTCGCTCTTAACAACGCTCGGCTGCATTTTCATATGTTATATTATTATATATAAATTTGCTCATTTCATTGACAATAGTATTTCGATACAAAATATGAATTTCATTTTTTTTCGAACTTTAAAAATTAAAATCATAAATATTATCTTTGTTGTATTAAATTTAACAATTATTTGTTAATTACTGATGAAATGATACTATCTATATGTATATAAAATAAGTTTTCTTTTATCGAATCATATTGTATGTATAAATATGAAATATTATATTTAAAATGAAATTTTGTTATGTGTTAGCATTTAAAAAACTGGTATTAAATAATAATTTATAATAATTGTTCTTATTTAAATTTATTTTACATTTGTTTTTAAAAATATATATTCCCATCGATAAGAATCTGCAAAATTAGGTGAATGTATGAATATGAAAAAAAATTGAAGCAAACTATGAGTGTTTCAGAAAACAGAAATAAAATCATTAATTGAATATATATTTTTTATTCCACAAACAAACACACGCACATACACACACACACACAAACTTTTACGCAATGTACCAACATAAACTTCATCACTGCAATGAACATATACACGTATACACGTACACACACACACACACTCAAATTCACATGCGCACATATACAGACACATATAAACATACACACATACATACATAAATATACATACACCGACAATTACACTAAAAATCTCACTAAAACACAGAGAAATATACTGATACACACACACACACAAAAGACTTATGATAAAATTTACACACCTATCGTAATTCGCATACTTATCAACACATACATACCGATATGTATATGCTCCCACCAAAATCCAAATGAACTCACATGCATACTAACTTATAAACAGGCACTTAACAAACATAAACTTTTACTCTGCTACGAACACATATTAGCTGACATAGACAAACCCACTTACATACACGGAAACATACACCTAGAGCTACAAATACTATACAAGACACTTTTGAACCGAGATGAGCACTTTATCGATACACACTTCTACACAATGCATTTACAAACACATACATGAACGCACATACATATACACACACACACACGCACACACGCACACACGCACACACGTACACATGCACACACGCACATGCACACATGCACACGCACACGCACACACACACACACACACACACACACACACACACACACACACACACACACACACACACACACGCACACGCACACGCACACGCACACACCAATAACACATTCACACTCAAATTATAATTCAATTTTTTTTAATATTATAATGTTAAAACGTAATATTAATGAATTCAATTATGTGGAAACGGTTATTAATCACAATAGATGATGTTTTTTTTAAGATATCTGAATTAATATAAACAAAACTATTGTAATTAAATATATGAAATAATATTTAAATGAATTGTTGACAATCACTTTACACAAATACATCTTTAATCATATATATTTAAGAAGGTATTTGTATTCAAACAGAAAGTAATCACTTTCAAGTTGTTCAAAAATTTATTTAAATGTCAACATTGTAATATATAACTGATGTTTGATCAAAAAAATAATTGTGATCATTTTTAAAAATTTAAATCAATAAACTTGAATTTTAACGCTATTTTATATTGACCAATAATAGTTATATCTTTGAATGTTCTAATAAATTAATTTATCAATTGTCAAGGAATGAAATTGTCAAATTAATGGGCTATTCAAAAAAACTTTATACGACGTACACATTACACTTAAATAAAATAACATGTAATATAAAATAATTAATATTTTTAATAGATAATTATTTCATTTATTTAGTTTTTTTTTAATAATACACATACACAGAATAAACATATATAGCTGATTCCATTCAGATTCATGCAGGCCGTCACTGATCGATTTTTTTTTTTTCTTTTAAGTAATACAAATACTTTCTATTATGTATATGAAGATGAAATTCACCTCGTAGAACGCTCAAAAAAATTTTTTTTTTTACTACAGCAATTTTAGTGTTGGATGTAAAAACGAAAATTCAAAAATTGAAAATGAACCTCTACTTTTAAATGACTATAGCTCCGTGAATTTTTAACCTTTTTGGGCGTTATTTTAACAAAAGTGTGCGGAATCCTGTCTAGTTTTCAATGCAATCTCGATTTTTGTGATTAATTTGATCTCACTAAGTTATTTACAAAAAACCGAAAAAAAGCGATTTTTTTCAAACACAATTTTCTCAAAAACTATATATTTTTTTTTTAATTTTTATATGATTTTATACATAAAAAATACTAACTTTTAGGGTACGTAAGAATATGCGATTTTGCCTTATTTTTTTTTAACAGATTTTTAAACGTTTTTTTTTATATTTTCGATTTTAAAACATTGATACCATGGCGCATCGTACTATTTTTCCAATTTCACGTGTTCTTACAACTATTTTCATGCCTTTATTTATTAATATATCAAAAAATTTTTAACAAAAAAAAACCGACTTCAAAAAATGCTCTGAAAAGTAACAAATAATTGATTATCTTCAGAAATCATACAAATAATTGGTAAAATACAATTTTAGAAGTCGGCGTCTAATTCCTCAATGAATTTAAACGTTATTTTTTAACAATAAATGTAAACGTTATTTTTGAACAATGAATGTGAACGTTATTTTTGAAAAAATGGACTAAGTTGTTCTGCTTACGCACCACAGATTTAGAATTAGACGCCGACTTCTAAAATTGTATTTTACCAATTATTTGTATGATTTCTGAAAATAATAAATTATTTGTCACTTTTCAGTGCATTTTTTGAAGTCGGTTTTTTTTTGTTAAAAATTTTTTATTTGTCATTTTTTAGTGCAATGTTTTTAAAATCTTATTTTTTGTAAAAAATTTTGTTTTTATTCGATACTTTTAAAGTCGGTTTTTATTTATTGAAAATTTTTTAAATTGTTTGTTTTTGTTAAAAAATTTTTATTTTCTATCTTCTAGTGAATCCCCTTACTAAAAACGCAAATATGGGAGACCCACTAATTACATTAAACTTTCATTATTAATTCATAACGCATGCATTAGTACACCACCAAGCAATATATAGCAGGAAAGAAAGAAGGCTCAACAGCACAGTGTCATTATGTGTGCATGTATACATATTCAAGCTGAGGTAAGAGAGAGAGAGAGAGAGAGAGAGAGAGGGAGAGGAAGAGGGAGAGGGAGAGAGAGAGAGAGAGGGGGGAGGGAGAGAGACGGAGAGGGAGAGAGGGAGAGGGAGAGAGAGAGAGTGGAGAGAGGGAGACGGAGAGATAGAGAGAGAGGGAGAGAGAGAGGGAGAGGGATAGGGAGAGGGAGAGAGAGAGCGAGGGAGAGAGGGAGGGAGAGGGGGAGGGAGAGAAGGAGGGAGAGAGGGAGAGAGGGAGAAAGAGAGAAAGAGAGAGAGGGAGAGAGAGAGAGAGAGAGATAGTGGGGTCATACAAACCGAATATTGGCCCAATAATTATAGGACACGTATGGGACCTTCCTGCAGACATTCTCTATCAGGTAAGAAAAAGTTTTTTCAAATCGGTTAAGAAATGACGGAGTTATGAGGTAACAGACATAAAAAAAATAAAAAAAAAAAAAAAAAATTAGTCGAATTGTGAACCTCCTCCTTTTTGAAGTCGGTTAAAAATATCAACAATATTCTTTAAAATAAATCCCGAATCGAATATTTTGATCAATTAGAACCAAAGTTATGAGGATTTAAAGTTTAAAAAAAAATGCTGAAACTTTAAATAAATATATTTACTTTGAATTTTGAATTATGAATTTGAATTTCGGATTTTGAAAAGGTGAATTTTTTAAATACTAAAATATATTATTTGGTCATTGTCAATGAACAAATAATATGCGATACCATTAAGAAATGAACACTAATAAATTGAGAACTAATGTGAACAAAAAAATCCGAATTTGAATAAAATCTTTCAATTTACTTCTTGCCACTCATGGCTCGAAGTTTGGCAGTGTAGATTTGGTTTCGTTCACTTTTCCAACAGTGAATCTTTTGAATACCGAATCTTTCGAATGCTGAAACTTTAAATAAATATGATATTTACATTGAGGAAACGCAATTTCCGTTAAAGATTAAAATCTGAAGATATAAATTTTCTAATTGAAAAAAAAAATATTTTGATGAAAGTATACATAACCATTTATCCTCTTTTTATAGTACATTATCATAATAAAATTTTTTTTTGTTAAAGAACATAATTTTTTTATCAGTTTGAATTTCGCGCCTAGAATTTGAATTTAATTTGTAGGGAGTTGACGCATGTCACTACTAGGTGGCGAAAATTCGTTCTTTGCATTCTCATTAACGACTTGACGTGTTTAAAAATATAAAAAAGAAAAGATAAAAAATAAAGATGATTAAGAAAAATTATTTTTTTCGATTTGTCATTGAACAGAATATCAATAATGGCTTTACTGATTGTAAAAATAAAGTGCAAGGATTTAAAAGAAAGGCACGAAAAAGTTGTTTATGATTGCTCCAAAAGTCCGCTTAGAGAATTAAGTAATTTAACGGAGTCTTTAAAGCGCTTGTGTCCAAATACTTCTTTCTCTAGAGAAGATTAAGTATGCCCTTCGTGCTACAAAATATTATTAGATGAAGTGAAAAATACGCCTATTTCATCGACTTCAAGCAGTAAACAATCTTCAGAAGATTTTATTCATAGTGAGACTGTGGTAGAACAGCTCAACGAGACTTCAAGTAATTTGAAATTAAACATTTCACCAATTAAAATGCCTTAAAGTATCAATATCAAGATGCGAGAATCTTATGCTCTCCGAAAAAGAAAACAAATGAACGATGCATTTCATTCACAAATAGCAAGTAAAATGATGAAAGTCTACGATATAACGGATTTGCCCGCATCGAATGAAAATAATGAATGTAAAACAAATGATAAATGGCTTGAGAATATTAAAATTGCATTAGATGATTGTTCAAATTCTCTTAAGAAAGTGCGATTGTTGAGTATTATACCAAGTGATATTTCCAAAGATTATTTATTATTAGTTTTACCAAATGTAACTATTTATATGATTGATCAAGCACGATCATTGGTAAATAATAAAAAAATTTACAAGCAGTCTGAGAACTATTGTGGCCATTCTTTGTATAGTGAAATTGTAATGAAAGTAGAGGATTATTATCTGAACGATGATTTTAATTGTTCTCGTCAAAGTGCAAATAAAAGCGACACAGTATCTATCAAAGAAAGTGGTATGAAAACTAAAAAAGTCAA
The DNA here is from genome assembly GCA_017163975.1 of Anastatus disparis. Classification (NCBI taxonomy): domain Eukaryota; kingdom Metazoa; phylum Arthropoda; class Insecta; order Hymenoptera; family Eupelmidae; genus Anastatus; species Anastatus disparis. Next base: position 373,395 of record JAFFSR010000073.1, read on the forward strand.
ACGCTTTCTTACGCGAAGTATAAAAGAAATATATCAATTATTTAAAGACAAAAATCCTGAAATGAAAACAAAAATTGGTAAATCAACATTCTACGCTTTAATTATCTAATGCAATTTTAATATTCTCAAGCCATTTATCATTTGTTTTACATTCATTATTTTCATTCGATGCGGGCAAATCCGTTATATCGTAGACTTTCATCATTTTACTTGCTATTTGTGAATGAAATGCATCGTTCATTTGTTTTCTTTTTCGGAGAGCATGAGATTCTCGCATCTTGATATTGATACTTTAAGGCATTTTAATTGGTGAAATGTTTAATTTCAAATTACTTGAAGTCTCGTTGAGCTGTTCTACCACAGTCTCACTATGAATAAAATCTTCTGAAGATTGTTTACTGCTTGAAGTCGATGAAATAGGCGTATTTTTCACTTCATTTAATAATATTCTGTAACACGAAGAGCATACTTTATCTTCTCTAGAGAAAGAAGTATTTGAATACAAGCGCTTTAAAGACTCCGTTAAATTACTTAATTCTCTAAGCCGACTTTTGGAGCAATCATAAACAACTTTTTCGTGCCTTTCTTTTAAATCCTTGCACTTTATTTTAACAATCAGTGATGCCATTATTGATATTCTGTTCAATGACAAATCAAAAAAAATAATTTTTCTTAATCATCTTTATTTTTTATCTTCTCTTTCTTATATTTTTAAACACGTCAAGTCGTTAATGAGAATGCAAAGAACGAATTTTCGCCACCTAGTAGTGACATGCGTCAACTCCCTACAAATTAAATTCAAATTCTAGGCGCGAAATTCAAACTGATAAAAAAATTGTATTCTTCAACAACAACAAAATTTTATTATTATAATATACTATAAAAAGAGGATAAATGGTTATGTATACTTTCATCAAAATATTTTTTTTTTAAATTAAAAAATTTATATCTTCAGATTTTAATCTTTAACGAAAACTGCGTTTCCTCAATGTAAATATCATATTTATTTAAAGTTTCAACATTCAAAAGATTCGGTATTAAAAAGATTCACTGTTGGAAAAGTGAACGAAACCAAATCTACACTGCCAAACTTCGAGCCATGAGTGGCAAGAAGTAAATTGAAAGGTTTTATTCAAATTCGGATTTTTTTATTCACATTAGTTCTCAATTCATTAGTGTTCATTTCTTAATTGTATCGCATATTATTTGTTCATTGAAAATGACCAAATAATATATTTTAGTATTTAAAAAATTTACCTTTTCAAATTTCGAAATTCAAATTCATAATTCAAAATTCAAAATTCAAAGTAAATATATTTATTTAAAGTTTCAGCATTTTTTTTTAAACTTTAAATCCTCATAACTTTGGTTCTAATTGAGCAAAATATTCGATCCGGGATTTATTTTAAAGATTATTGTTGATATTTTTGATATATTAATAAATAAAGGCATGAAAATAGTCGTAAGAACACGTAAAGTTGGAAAGATAGTACGATGCGCCATGGTATCAATCTTTTCAAATCGAAAATATAAAAAAAACGTTTAAAAATCTTTAAAAAAAAAATAAGGCAAAATCGCATATTCTCACGTACCCTAAAAGTTAGTATTTTTTATGTATAAAATCATATAAAAATTTCAAAAAAAAAATATATAGTTTTTGAGAAAATTGTGTTTGAAATGAATTGCTTTTTTTCGGTTTTTCGTTAATAACTTGGTGAGATCAAATTGTATTACAAAAATCGAGATTGCATTCAAAACTAGACAGAATTCCGCACACTTTTGTTAAAAGAACGCCCAAAAAGGTAAAAAATTGACGGAGCTATATTCATTTAAAAGCAGAGGTTTATTTTCAATTTTGGAATTTTCGTTTTTACATCCAACACTAAAATTGCTGTAGTAAAAAAAAAAATTTTTTTTTGAGCGTTCTACGAGGTAAACTTTATATTCATATACATAATAGAAGGTATTTTTATTACTTAGAAGAAGAAAAAAATTAGATCAGTGACGGCCTGCATGTATCTGAATGGAATCAGCCACATATATATATATATATATATATATATATATATATCTATATTATAAAGTTGTAAAGAAAATTTTTACAACCAAGCTTCTCCTTTTCTCTTTTTTTTTCTCTTCCCTTTACCGTATTTTGATCCTCATTTTTGCCGTTTTTTTACGTTATTTTACGTTATTTTTGTCTTTTTCTTTTCTTTTGTTTCTTTGTTCCTCTTCTCTTTATTTCCTCTTTATTTTCTCCTCCTAACCTCTTCATTTCCTACTCCCTCACTCCTCCTTAAAAAATCCTCAACTTTTTTTCGTTATTTCTACGTTATTTTATGTAATTTTAACTTCTCCTCAGGTAATCCATGAGAAATCCTCAAATTTTTTCCTGTTTTTTTAACATCATTTTACGTTATTTTACGTTGTTTCAGCTCTTCCTTAGCCCATCCTCCTTATTCCTTAAATCATATGTAAAGACGAATAACTAAGTAACATATTAACTTATATCAGAACATTTAATTAAATCGTGACTAACATTTTCATTAAATTAAAAAAACTATTACCTATTCATTTACTAATAAAATTTTATAGATAAATGCTATTGTCTAAGCCACTGAAGCTAAAGGGTAATCATATAGAATTTAATTAGAATAAAAATTCAATTTATATTGTGTAACGTTTTTATTTTCCGCGGGTAGGAAAATGACGTTTTTACCTCCTATTGCTGGATGCTTCAGTGAGTTACCAGGGTTCGAAGGCAGAAGGTGGGTCAGGATGGATGGTAGAATGATAAAAGATAGTAAACAAGTTGACACGTTTGTTTTTGCTAGGGAGTACCTGGGCTTTATTGTACTCTAAATGCTCATATCTTACAACGACGTATAACAATAATAGTGGAAAGTAGTAAACTAACCTAAATTATATAAATAAAATATCTAACCTAATATATTAGCTCAAGATACAATGGCATAAAGAATTTATTGTTAGCCACTTGACGGCATATGTGCCTCTTGTCGAAATAAATGAAATCAAAATAATTCAAACTAATTTAGATTACTTTCTTCCTAATCAAAAATAAACTTAATCTTTAATAATTAATCAAATTGGACTAAACGGCAGCTAACGGCCTGGACGGTCTGCTGGGTTAATCCTGTAATCGTGTAATGAATAATCAAAATGTAATATTAATGAACTAATTATTATGATAGCAGTAGGTGGACGGCACCCTTACTGAGGTCGAGTGGAATGCGGCTGAAGGCCTAAGATTCTCTAATGCGCGGCGGATGTATATGGGTAGAGAAATTCGACTCTCTAATGCGCGGTGGATGCACATGGGTAGAGCAGTCTTACCTAGCTTTGTTCCGATGACGGTAGTGGGTGAGTAACACCCTTAAAGCTAATATAAACGTGACTATAATGGGTGAGAAGCACCCTTGACATTGTTATGAATTTATTTTATACAAAATGTTGAATACTCAGGTTGACGCGGTCGGCGCAACGGCTTAGGCTATAACAGTACGGTGTGAAGCACCTTTCACATTAATATGAATTTATATCAAATCAATTAAGATATTATTTACAAGGCGGTCGGTACAATGGTTCCGCGAGAGAAAGAGAGAGAGAGAGAGCATTCTTAGCCAGAGCGAAACTCTGGGTAAGATAACTGCTATTGTTGTTTCCTCTCTCTCTAGGCCAGCGTGCTCACTAGACGAAGAGAGAGAGGGAGAGCTCAGTCTGCAAAGCTTGTCTCTTCGTTGAGCCTTAGCTCTTATATGCTCTGGAGCTCGCTGTTCCTATTGCGGGAGCAGCGTCACATAGCGGCTGAGCTTAGTACTACCGTACTTGGTAGTTGGCTTCGTTTAGCCGGGAGTTTTAAATGCGCGATATAATATAATCGTCGCAATGGAAACATTCGATAATTTTTTTAATAAATAACTAATTATTAATGAACTATTTACGTTTTATCTATGTATATGAAAAAAGGGAAAAAAAGATAAGACAAATTTCTTTGGTGTGAAAAAGAGTATGCATTACATAAAACTATTGATTAGAACTAAGCTATTATTTTTTAAAACGAACGCTACCTTGTCAATTAGAATAAAAATTCAATTTAAATTCAAATATAAAATAATTTTATTAATAATAAACAATTAGATAATGACGTATTAACTTAAATCATAACACTTAATTAGGTCTAGACTAATATTTTCATTAAAATGAAAAAAAATAATATTAGTTTATTTATTAATCAACTTTTGTAGATAGATGCTATTGCTTAAGCTACTGAAGCTGAAGGGTAATCATATAGATTTCTATTAGAATGAAAATTCAATTTATATTCAAACATTAAATAATTTTTTTTAATAAACAATTAAGTAATGCATAAATGACTTGCATATTTTAATTTATAATATTTATCCCTTGTAATGTAATATATTTTTCATCCTATCTCTATTTTATCCTTAATAGAAAAAATACATAAATTTTCAATAAAAAAGTAAATAAAATCATAGATTTATTTATTTGTAGCAAAAGTGTATTTATATATTTATTTGAATACATCTTATACTTACTAATCTATGTTATTAAGAATCATTTATATGTCACGCCGTGCACTAATATGCAATGATGTGACGGCGAGGAATTGTCTTTATTGTTATTAAAATCAATCTTTCAACAATATATTTTTGTATTTTTTTACACTTGAATGATTTAAATGTTTATAAAGTTATTTATTAAAAGAAGTATTAGGATTTTTATTTCAATTAAAATTTAATTAGAGTAAAATTAATAATATTAAATATGGTAGATTACTGGATTAACTGATACAATAAGCTTGATTTTAATATTCTACGAGCTTAATTTACCTCGACCCTAACGTCGCTCGGTTGAATTTTTATATATTATATGAATATGTATAATTTAGCAAATTTGAAAGTCAAAAAAACTGCCTGAATTTATAAATTTTTATATTGCAGTTCTGTTTAAAATTTAGTATTTATATACTTGAAAAAAAAAGAATTAATTAAAGGTCCAATATGCATAAAAATTGTTTGAATACAAATCATATCATCAAGATGAATTAAAAATTTGTTTTACTGAATTCCATTTAAATTAATGAAAAAATATGATGAGAATTTATTCTTTTCAATCATGTGTTTCAGACAGAGGGACGGAGATAAAGAAACGCAGACGTAGGAACGGACACACAGAGACGGAGAGAAGAAAACAGAGAGACGGAAACAAAGAGACATAGACGGAAAGACGAAAATGGAGAGACGAAAATGGAGAGACGAAAACGGAGAGACGAAAACGGAGAGACGAAGACGAAATGACATAGACAGAAGGACAAAGAGACGAAAACGGAGAGATGAAGACGAAAAGACATAGACGTAGGGACGAAGAGACGAAAACGGAGAGACAAAGACAAAGAGACAAAGACGAAGAAAAGGAGTCGTGGCAACAGAGATGGAGAGACATAAATGGAGGGACGGAGACGGAGAGGCAGAGGCAGAAAGACAGAGACGGAGAGACATAGACATAGGGACGGAGATAGAGAGACAGAAAAATGGAGACAAAAAGACGGAGATAGAGAAACGGAGACGAAGATACGAAGACAAAGAAACAGAGACGGAGTGACAGAGATGGAAAGACGAAAAGACGGAGACAAAGAGACGGAGATGGAGAGGCAAATGTTGTGTATGTGTATGTATGTTTGTATGTGTGTATGTATTCATGCGCTTGAGTGTATGTGTATCAGGATATGTGTTCATGTATATGAGTGTATGTGTTTATGTGTACTTGTGTATGTGACATGTATATGTGAAAACGTACATGGTAATATATATATATATATATATATATATATATATATATATATATATATATATATATATATATATATACTAGGGTACCCCCCTGCTTGCTCCGCTCGCCAACTCCCAATAATCATGTTGCATATACATATATATCTTACCAATTATAGAAAACGTTATATTAGCTTAAGCAATATTTTGTTCTATATATAACAAAAAAACTAATGATTTTTTTTTTATTTTAAATTATTTTATTATAAATGTTTTTAATAAATACGTAAAGCTTATATATTATACATTAATTAAAAATACTATGTTACATAATACAAATTTTTTTAATATCAATGTTCTAACTGCGGATAGTTTAAGGTTACGTGAGTAATAAAATAATAAAAAAATACACTTTATCACATATAATTTTAAAAAATAGATTAATATTGTAACTAAACATTCAAATTATCAAATAATTATAATATTATATTATTTTAATCAATTAATCATTAATTTTCATTAATTATATACCTCATTAAAAATTTTACTACTGCGAATTGTTCAATCTTTCACTTGTATAAGAACGTCATTTTGAATTTTGTGAGTTGAGACAAGACTGCTTTTTTAATATTTTTTTTAACTTGTTTTTTTTTCTGCTTAGCAATAATGCGGAAACGCGCGAAAATATTTTAATTAATAAAGTGATTTTTTTTCTGTATATTATAAATATTGCCTTTTCCGTAATACGAAGACTACAAAATTATCAAAGTTGATTTTTTAAAAATCTATTAATAATTTTATATAATATTGATGTATAAATATTAAAGTATTGTACAATAAAATTTTAGTATTAAAAATATAATTCCGTTTTTCATTAAATATACCATGATATACCAGTTTATAAAAGTTATAAACTGGTATATCATTATACGAGTGGGGGGGACAGTGGGGGCATATGGGGGGCTACGGGGAGGGGATACGGGGGCCGTGGGGGATATAGAGGGGTTGGGTGGTTATAAAATATCGTAGAATTTCAAACAATTTTACGTTATTTTGTGGGGGGGTCCTTAAAAAAACATTATGAGGGGCTGTGGGGGAACGTGGGGGCTTGGGGGGGGGGGGCTGCTGAGGCTGAATTTTTCAATATAACTATATAATATAGGAAGATATATATATATATGTGCGTGTGTGTGTACGTATACGTATGTGCGTAAGTGTGTGTATGTGTGTGCGAATGTGTGCATGTGAATGTGCGTATATGTATGTGTATGTATGTATATGTGTAGGTGCATGTGTGTGTATATATATATATATATATTTACATATATATGTGACAATTATGCAAAAGATATTCTTGGAAGAAAAAAGTTTTAATTTTCTACTTTCATATAATTGTTATTACGGAGAGTCGGAGACGGAGAAACGAAGACGGAGTGATAGAGACGGAGGAATGAAGACGGAGAGATGGAGACGGAGAGACAGAGACAGAGAGACGGTGATGGGGAGACGGAGAGACGGAGACGGAAGGACGGAATCAGAAGGACGAAGTCGGAGAGACGGATATTGTGTATTTGTGTATATGAGATGTGTAAATATGTCTATGTATATGTTAAAGGTGCACATGTGTATGTGTATGTACGTATGTGACAATAATTCAAAAGATATAATTAATTCTTCACTTCAATATAATGGAATATATATATATATATATATATATATATATATATATATAAGTAGTAATGTAATTACGGAGAGATGGAGACGAAGGGACAGAGATGAAGAGGCAGAGACGAAGAGACGGAGACGGAGAAACGGAGACGGAGAATCGAAGACGAAAAAACGGTGACTGAGAGACGGAGACAGTAAAACGAAGATGGAGAGACGAAGACACACAAACGGAAACAGAGAAACGGAGACGGAGTGACGGTGACGGAGAAACGGGGATGGAGAGACAGTGACGGAGAGACGGAGATACGGAGACAAAAAGACGAAGAAACGGAGACAAAGAAACGGAGACGGAGAAACAGAGACAAAGGAACGGAAACGGAAAAATGGAGATGGAGAGACAGAGACGGAGAAACGGAGATGGTAATGAAGAAACGGAGACGGAGACAGAGAGACGGATATTTACAGAAGGAAACGGAAAGACGGAGAGACGGATACGAAGAGACGATGATGGAGACGGAGACAAGGTGACCGATATTGTATATTTGTGTATGTATATAAGAGTAAGAGTATGTGTATGGATATTTGTATATGGGTGTATGTGTATGGATATTCGTATATGTGTGTATGTGTATGAATATGTGTATACGGAAAAACGGAGACGGAGAGACGAAGACAGTGAAACGGAGACGGTGAGACGGAGACAGACAGACGGAAACAAAGAAATGGAGACGGAGTGACGGTGACGGTAATGGAGAAACGGATATGAAGACGGAGAGACGGATATGGACAGAAGGAGACGGAAAGGCGGAGAGATGGATACGAAGAGACGATGACGGATATTGTGTATGTGATGGTATAAGTTTATGATTCCATATACTGGTAAGGGTAGTTAATTTAAAGTTTCATTAAATAGAAGTTGTTACTTTTCATAAAATATTTATTGATGCATACATTTTAATTCTAATTTATTAAAAGTATAAAAATTATAGTGTAAATAATAGTTTTTAGAAATATTAATCGCGTCGTACGCCAACATGTATGCTTTGGTATTTAAAAATATAGAAATATATAGAAATATATTTATTATGAAAAAATTTATAGATTTAATGATTTAAGTGAAAGATAAATAATTTATTAATGTGATAGACATTAATGAGATCTTAGTACTTGAGATCTTATATTTATTATAGATGCATAATATCCTATATTTATATGACAATTGTATTTTCTAAGTAATGTTGAATTATATGGTACTAACATTGAGTTATCAACTTTTATTTGTTGTTCATCAATTTTTTTATTATAATAATACTTTTTCGATTTACCATTTTTTCTTTTGCATTTTGGAAAACCATTATCTTCAAAAATAATTGAATTACAAAACGTATTCGAAAAATTTTTTTTTATCTACTTTTCCTTAAATCATAACAAAGTGTCTCTGGACCATATAACATATATTTTAACATAAATATTGGAGGTTGGCAAGCAGAGCGAGCCGGGGGCAACCCTTCTTGTATATATATATGTATATATATATATATAGTCGTAAGACAAGATTCAACCGACCCCCCTTCAGCCCCCCTCAAATGTCTGTTGGCATAGCCCCCCCTCAAATTACATTGTAATTCCTCTTATAAATGGCTATTCCAAAATTAACGTAACTTGCCCCCCCCCTCAGCCCCCCCTCGCCCCCTTCAATTTTTGTAGCCCCCCCTCAGCCCCCCCTCGATTTGCCCCCACTCAAATTACGTTGTAATTCCTTTTATAAATGGCTATTTCGAAATTAACGTAACTTAGGCCCCCCTCGGCCCCCTCAATTTTTGTAGTTCCCTATCAGCCCCCCCTTAAATGTCTGTCGGCATAGCCCCCCCTCAAATTACGTTGTAATTTCTCTTGTAAATGGCTATTCCAAAATTAACGTAACTTAGGCCTCCCCTTCAGCCCCCTCACCCTTTTTAATTTTTGTAGCCCCCCAGCCCTCCCTCAATTTGCTTCCCCCTCTCCCTCACTTTTTATAGCCCCCCCTCATTATGCCCTCCTCCCCACTATGATATTATGATTAAGTAATTAGTAATAAAAAAATATTCTTATTAATAATATTCTATTATTATAATAACAATTATAAGTAATTTAATATTATTATAATTAGTAATATTTTATTATTAAGATTGTAACTGTAACTATTTAATCATATAAAGTTTTTTCGTATTCTAATATTGAATTTCAAAAATGAAAAAAAAAAATTTTATTATTAATATTCTATTAATATAATTGCAAACATAATTAATTGATAATACAAAGCTTCCTCTCTGCATTTTCTTTATTCAGATAAATATATAATATTTTTATTTCTAATCTAATATTTTTATTTCTATATATTGTATCGTTATTTTTATTATTGAAAAAATTTATTAATTACAATAGTAAACTATGAATTACAAAATGAATTCAGCTTAATATCCATAGGTACTTTATTAACAATTGTATTTAAATAAAACATGTTTTTTTTAAATTAGAAATAAGATATTTACATATTTGTCTTAATAAAAGATTTTTGGGCTTGAGACCAGCATAAAAATATATGGCTGCATTAAAAGCTTATAAAAAACATTGTTTGTTGTCGCTAAAAGAAGCTTACAAATTCATCTTCATTGTCGCTAAAAGAAGCTTACAAATTTATCTTTATTGTCGCTAAAAAAAGCTTACAAATTTATTATTGTCGCTGAAGCGATAGTTTGTTTTCGCTAAAAAAACTTTATGCAAACATATAAATTTATTGTTTATTGTTGCTAAAAAAAGCTTACAAATTTATTTTTTATAATCACGAAAGAAACTTATAAATTTATATCTTATTGTTGTTGAAAAAAGCATACAAATTTATTGTTTACTGTCGCTAAAAAAGATTATAAATTCATTTATTTTTGTTGTTGAAGCGTACAGATCTATTGTTTGTTGTCACTAAAAAAATTTAATATAAGCATACAAGTTTATTAGTTGTCGTTAAAAGAAGCTTACAAATTTATTTTTATTGTCACTAAAAAAAAATTATAAAAGCGCACAAATTTATTATTTGTTGTCGCTAAAAGAAGCTTACAAAATCATTTTTATTATCGATAAAAAAAGGTTACATATTTATTCTTCATAATTGCTAAAAGAAACTTATAAATTTATATTTTATTGTCGCTGCAAAAAGCGTACAAATTTATTGTTAAGTGTCGTTAAAAAATATGTATATCTGTTCTTACTATTTTTAAAAATAGTTTACAAATTTATTTTTATTGTCGTTGAAAAAAGCATACAAATTTATATTATTTTAAAAATTTTAGTATTTTTTTTTATTTTTGCTAAAATTGATTTTATAAACTACTTTTAAACTATCGTTGAAAAAAATTTATAAATTCATAAAAATAAAATATATTGTCATTAACAAAATATGAAAAATTATTATTGTTATTACATGTAAATATTTTGATTTTTATTTTTTGAAACATTTTAAAGGTGTTGTAACGACTCATATCGATTTTGGGTATAATTATTAAATTTGATATAAATATTTTATTAATAATTTGTCATTATTTATAACATAGAATGATTTTCTGTAATGATAAATTTAAATTACATTAAAGGTATAAGTAGGACTTCATAGTTACCTACTAAGGTCGATAAGATAACTCAAATGTATATATACAGATATAGTAAAATGATTATAGAAATAGAATGTTCTATTTCTTTTAATAATAAGTATTATCAATAATTAATTGTTAATAATAAAATGTAACTTTCTAAAATAATGGTATATATATAAATAGAACATTTTATTTATATAATATGTATAAAAATGATTACTCTATTTAAAGTTTAAATATATTAATTGAAAAATTAGCTTTTTTAATTAATAAATAATAAAATTAACTATAAAAAATAATCTATTGAAATGTAAAGGAAATAGAGTGTTTCTTTTACTAATATATCTATCTTAATTAAATGTTTCTTTTGTAAATATATAAAATAAATGTTATGGAACATTCTATTTCCTAAAATATAATTCTTCAATAAGAAATAGAACCTCATAGAAGGTTTATGAAATAATATAAAAGAGCGTAAACCCAAGCAAGCTCTCTCATTGTCTTTTAGATGTTCGACCATGTAACATCTAACATGGATTCTATATTCGTTCGATCTTATACTGTTACAAGTGTAAGATCCTGAACTCTTTGTATTAAAGATTGTTATGTAACTTTTCAAGACTTATAAAATATATATTTTCTTAATTTGTTAATAAAAAGATTAAGTATTTCTAATTTAAATGAGATTGTATTCAGAAAGTTATTGATAAAAGTATAACTCATCTCATCTCATTAATCATTTTTCATAGAAATACTAAAGAAATTAATTATCGCACATTGAAGAGTATTGCACTTGGATATGTCGTCGATAATAATTTCTTTATTCATTTTGCATTAAATAAAAGTGTTATTTATCGCACATCTAAGAGTATTGCACTCAAAGATGTCGTCGATTTAAACACTTTTCTACATATCTCATAATAATAAAGTTCATTATCGCACTCTTTAGAGTATTGCACTCAATGGAGTCGTCGATAATAACTTTTATCACATTGCCCTCTCCTCTTTATAAATTCATAAAAATAAAATATATTGTCATTAACAAAATATGAAAAATTATTATTGTTATTACATGTAAATATTTGGATTTTTATTTTTTGAAACATTTTAAAGGTGTATATAAATAATTATCATTTTAAAAATATAATTCATAGATTATATTACTTAATATTAATAAATTTTCATAATAATTTTCATCATTTTTAATACCTTCTATGTCGAAATCGACATTATTTATTAGATATTGAAAAATTTCTTGAACCTGAAATTGAAAACATTCAGGAACATCTTTCCATTCTTTATAATAATGTATATAATATTTCATATCAAATTTTTGTATTAATTCAGACCACTCAGATAATTTTTGTTCTTTTACATATTGATAATAATTTTCTTCATCTTCTACTTCTTGAAGATATTCTATTTCTTCATATTCATTAATTTCAGCATTTAAGTTAGACAATTCTTCTAATTCTTCGTTAGATACGGGTTCAATATACATATTATTAATTGGATCCCATTCCATAATTTGCCAATTTGCGTTATTATCAACATTCAATTGTTCATTGTTTTTCATATTTATCTAATATATAAATTTATTTTATATTAATTAATTAATAATTCATTTTATGTTTATTTTCTTATAAACTGTATTTATTTTTACAATATTTTTAAATTTAATTAACAATTAAAAATTTCTTTCCAAACAATATTTAATATTTCATATTTATTTTCAGATTCATTTTGTATGTATATTTTGTTAGGATTTTTACATCTCGACAGTGCAACGTAAAGCTGTCCATGCGAAAATAAAGGTCTTTTAATAAATAATCCAATCTCATCAAAACTTTGACCTTGAGATTTGTTAATAGTCATAGCAAAAGCTAATGTTACAGGAAATTGTTTACTATAAAGTATAAAGGGTAAAGACGATGATTCACCAGTATTTAATGTTATTCTTGGAATAAAAACTTTATTTCCAATTTTTTCTCCAGTAATGATTTCAGCTTCAAGATTATATTTATCTAATTTTATAATTTTTAATCTTGTTCCATTACATAAACCTTTGGTAATACTTAAATTTCTTATTAATATAACTATAGCATTAGCTTTTAATTCCAATATGTGTGGTGGTAAACCTTCTTTTATTTTATTAAGAGTTTCTATTGGATAATTCAATTCGATATTATCATCACTTTGATCGACTCCTTTATGAGTAGCATAATCTATGCTATAATAAGTTGTCGATTCGCCGTTAAGTAATTTTAATATTCTTTCATTTAAATTATTTATGTCGTAAACCTTATATGTAATGTTTCAAAAAACATTATTTATCATTTATCATTCTTTTGAAATATATATTTTCTTTGATCTCATCTAACAATATCAATATTTTGTACTTGATTTTTAATTATATGCTTTATTACATTAAAAACTACATCACATCTTAGATATTTTCATTTTTTTTAAATATAAGCAGTTAATTAATTTACATTGTTTAATATTTTAATTAATTTTATTTTTTTAATTGTGATTTAAATATAACTATTCTTACCCAATATATAAAGAAAAAACGTTTATAAAAAAGAATTTTTAACTTTGATGAATGTTTATAACATTTTATTTATATAAAAATATTGATAAACGTAAATATAGAAATACATAGCATATTAGTAATGAAACTATATAGTAAAAAAATATGTATTAAATTTTTTTCCTTGCTTTTTTGTCTATTTGACATAAATTATAACAAATGAAAACCTTATATGTAATGTTTCAAAAAACATTTCATGTAAAGTTTTAAAATTATTTAATAGATTTTGCTATTAAATTTTACAAAATTCATAATTAAATTTCACGAAAACTTTCGAAAATATTTAATGAAATGTTTCTTGAAATATATTAAAAATATTGCAACAAAACATTTCATAACATATTTAAAAAAGAACATATATATGAGTAAATCCTCCATAGTGTTAAAATTTCACCTACAATAAATTAGAAAAAAAAATTACAGACACACGTATAAAATAAATTTCTTCTGAATTTTAACATATTATAATAAAAGAAAAAAACCGTGTTACTCACTTTGAAGGATAGTCTTTTTGAGGTACATCTATGAAACTAGGTAATTAATGTTAATCCAAAAAATTTAATAACTAGAAAAAATTAAATGATTTTCAGAATACTTGAAATTATACTTCAAAACCAACTTAAAAATTCCATTGAATACTATAAAATAGTAAATTACAAAATTCACAACAGAGAAAAGATGCGTAGAGAAAAAGCTCACTGTTTCATATTAGAAGATAAAAACATATTTTCAAAGATGAATTACGTTTTTTAATTATAATTTGAAAGTAACACAGAACTTTATCTACACTAAACACGCGTTCTTAATAAATAAATTTCTGTTTGTGTTTCTTGATATTACCTTTTGATATAGTTTAAAACGTCATCGCTGAATAGTCTTTTTTACAACATCATATGTTCAACAAAAAATTAAATTATATAAATTTTTGGTAACATTTTAATAATTATTCAAAAAATACTTTTGTTAACAGGCACACGTCCAAGATCTTGTTTTCCCAAAAGTATGTACATAGATACAGCATTGGTGTGAATTTTAGATCAAAAGAACAATAGTCATTTTTTTTAATAGCGATAACTTATCATTTTACGTGACCTGGTAACATTTAAAATTGAAGTAAAAAACCTTTTTTCCCCATTTGCCATAAAATAATATGTGTACTTATAATCCAAACTAAATTAGAATTATTTTCTAATATCTCAATAAATCAGAATACATTTGCTGAAAAGATATGCTAACTCATATTTACGAGTAATGACGAAGTAACATGAATTTTTAAAGTATGGAAGATTTACTCGTATGTACATAAGTTATGAATAATGAAACTTAATAATATTGAAAAATATTAAATTACACTATATATAATATAATAAGTATTATTATATTAATTTAGCAATAAATATGTTTACTTGCACTAAATGCAATCGATCATTTGAGAGACATAACCATTTATTGAAACATAATAAGAAATTTCATTCATCAAAAATATATATTTGTCATATACGTGGAACAATATTAAAATATAAAAGAGGTTATATAAGACATTTAAAAAAACATAACGAACCTGCAAAATTAGAATATTCTATTTGCAAAAATAAATATATAAGAAATGAACATTTAATAAGACACTTACAAAGTCATGCATATAATTGTAATAATATTTGCGATATTTGTGGAAAAGGATTTTATCGAAAAGATAATTTATTACGTCACATAAAAATTCATAAAAATGTAAAGTATATATTAATAACATTAAAAAAATTAATACAATAAATATATAAAAATAATATCTTATTTATAATATTTAATTACTTTTATATTTATATAATACTTTAAAAAAAATACATTATAAGAAATGTATAATCAACTTATTTATCATTAACATTTATTAAATTATTAAATAATTTATTTATAGAATTAACATGAGTAAAAAAAATTTAAAAAGAAAAAGCGATGATAAATACCAAGATCATTTTTTCAAAAAAAAAAAAAAAATACCGTTTTCGTCAACGGAATTTTTAAAATCTAAAATTGTAATAGGCGATCAATCAGCGTATGTATTAAAAACTTTATTAAAAAAATCAAAAATATAATATATGATATAAATATTTTTGATTATATATAATAGATCTCTGGTTGCATATATTGAAGAAATTTCAGAAGAACAAGTTTTTGTTAACAAACAAAAACAGACTAATTTCAGGATTTTAAAATTTATATTAAATAATTCTGAAGGATTCAGAATTCAATGCAATATTTACGATGAAAATATTGCAAAATTTAAAAAAAATCTAAAATTAAACGAAGTAAATTTTTATAATATACAGTATTATTAATTGCAACTTAATATTAAACATTAATGTTTCAGAAAATATTATTAGAGAATGTTAATGTATCAAAAGCAAGAGGATACAATAAAGGAAATCAAATATATGACTTAACATTAAAATATTATTCGAATATTACTCATTTAGGGGAATACAACATATTGAAAAATGAACCAATTAAAATAAATTTCGAAGAAATAAAATTAAGACCTGGATTAATAAGTAATTAAATATTATTGAAAAAAAATATAATAATTTGAATAAATAATTTTTTATTTTTTAGAAATACAAGGATACTTAAAAAATTCTTCTGTACAAAAAAATAAAAAAAATGAATCGAAATACATCGGAATATTAACGGATGGACAATATAAATTGGATGTATTATTAAATAAATTAGAAAATGAATCTGTGAATTGGGAAAGAGGGACAAAACTAGAAATTATCGGAGAAATAGAAGAAAATAGTAAAAACAATTATAATAATATATTATATGCATATACACTCATGTATATTTATATATAGATGTATATTTATATATTTAAAAAATTTTACAGATATTTCATACATACTAAAAGTAAAAAGATTGGAATTCATTAAAGTATTAAATGATGAAAACATGGAGTTAGAGGACCTTATCTTAGCAAATGAAATAATTTTAAATAAGGTAAATTAAATATTTTTATTTCCTTACATTAATTAATACAATATTCATATTATAAAATGATTATTTTTCAAGATTACAGAAAAACAAATTGATGATAATTAAAATAATATTGATTATAAAATAATATTAATTTACTACAAAAAAATTAAATTTATAATTTTTTTTAAACAACAATAAAAAATATATATGTAAGCTTGTAATAAAATATAAATTTGTAAGCTTCTTTTAGCGACAATAAAATTTAACGACATATTAAATAAATATTTGAAATTATTTAAAAAACTGTACAAGCTTTTTTAGCGACAATGAAAAATAAATATGTAAGCTTTTTATAACTACAATAAAATTTTAATTTGTAAGCTTCTGTTAGCGACAACAAACAATAAATTTGTATGCTTATATGGAATTTTTTTAATGACAATAAACAATAGATCTGTATGCTTCAGCGACAATAATAAATAAATTTGTAAGCTTTTTTAGCGACAATGAAGATGAATTTGTAAGCTTCTTTTAGCGACAACAAACAATGTTTTTTATAAGCTTTTAATGCAGCCATATATTTTTATGCTGGTCTCAAGCCCAAAAATCTTTTATTAAGACAAATATGTAAATATCTTATTTCTAATTTAAAAAAAACATGTTTTATTTAAATACAATTGTTAATAAAGTACCTATGGATATTAAGCTAAATTCATTTTGTAATTCATAGTTTACTATTGTAATTAATAAATTTTTTCAATAATAAAAATAACGATACAATATATAGAAATAAATAAATTTGTAAACTTCTATTAGCGACAACAAACAATAAATTTGTATGCTTATATGAAATTTTTTTAACGACAATAAACAATAGATCTGTATGCTTCAGCGACAATAATAAATAAATTTGTAAGCTTTTTTAGCGACAAAGAAAAAAAAGTGTACGCTTCTTTAGCATAAAATTTAACGACATATTAAATAAATATTTTAAATAATTTAACCTTTTTTTTAGTAAAAGTACAAAACAACTGTACAAGCTTCTTTAACGACAATAAAAAATAAATATGTAAGCTTTTTATAACTACAATGAAATTTAAATTTGTAAACTTCTATTAGAAACAATAAAAAATAAGTATATAAAATTATTTCAGTAATAATAACAAATTAATTTGTAAGCTCCTTTTAGCGACAACAAACAAATTTGTATGCTTATATGAGATTTTTTTAGCGACAACAAACAATAGATCTATATGTTTCAGCGACAATAATAAATTAATTTGTAGCGATAATGAAAAAAAAGTGTATGCTTCTTTAGCGACAGTAAAAAATAAAAATGTAAGCTTCTTTTAGCTCCAAAAAAAAAACACTCTTAATGCAGCCATATATTTATATATGTTGGTCTCAAGCCTAAAAATAAAAAATGCAGAGAGGTAGCGTTTTTTTTGCATCTTATGTATAAAATTTATAACATAAAAAGATAAAAATATTTATTTTTAATCATAATTTTCAATTATTCTATTATTTTATATTTTATTATTAGCTTATAATTGTTATTAAATATTATTATATACATTCATAACTTGAAATTTTATTATTATTTATTATTCTATTTTTAATTTATTTCAAAAATATATAAGTTTGATTCATTGTGAACTTTTGAATATTGTGTTGAACCATCTTTTTTAATTAATTCTAATTCGATAACTTCATATCTTATATTTTTATATATCGATGTTTTCTGTTGAAGTTTTTTCACATTCGCAAATATAAAATTTAGATTCATTATGTTCTACTCTTCTGTTTACTTTGAATTAATATAAATTTGATTTAGCGATAATGAAAAAAAAGTGTATGCTTTTTTAGCAACAATAAAAAATAATGTTAGCTTCTTTTAGCTACAAAAAAAACACTCTTAATGCAGCCATATATTTATATATGTTGGTCTCAAGCCCAAAAATAAAAAATGCAGAGAGGGAGCGTTTTCTTTGCATTTTATATATAAAATTTATGACATAAGAAGATAAAAATATTTATTTATAATTATAATTTTCAATTATTCTATTACTCTATTTTTTATATTTCGCTAATAATTATTATTAAATATTACTATATACAATCATAACTTGAAATTTTAATGTTATTTACTATTATATTTTTAATTTGTTTCAAAAATATATAAGTTTGATTCATTGTAAGATTTTGAATATAGCGTTAAACCATCTTTTTTTTATTAATTCTAATTCTATAACTTCATATCTTATATTTTTATGTATCGATGTTTTCTATTGAATTTTTTTCACATTCACAAATATGAAATTTCAACTCATTATGTCCTACTCTCCTATTTACTTTGGAATGTGTGTATTCGGGGGGTTGGCGAGCGGAGCGAGCAGGGGGGAACCCCCTAGTATATATATATAGTAGTGAGATCAAGATTCAAGGAACTTCCACCCCCCCTGGTCCCCCTAGCCCTTCTTCAATACAGCCACTCCTCAAATTACATTGTAGTTTTTCTTCTTTTTTTTATTTATTGTCGCTGTATTTTATGCTATCATTGCGATGCTGATTAGCGAAGGATGGTCGTCCGTGTGTTTGAGAACAAAGCACATTGTTGCGAACTAAAAGAAAAATAAAAAATGTAAAAAGAAAACGAGAAAAAGTTAAATAAATAATTATAAAAAATATAAGTAAAAATTAAAATATTTAAAGTATTAAAAATAAGTAAGAGTGTGTATCTCGAGGCATGGTATGTGCAAAACCATGGCCGCAATGCTTAATGATTTCACGATCTCATTATTGAACTTAGTTCAAGTGGCGAAGATCGAAAAGCGTGCACGAGTTATGTCTCGGGGCCGTTCAGCTGTTCGAGATGCACACTGGGTCAAATTAAAAATCAATAAAAGATTGACAGTCAGTTTTTTCTCTTTTTCTCTCTTTTTTCTTATATATATGTCGTAACCAAGAAATGTTTATTTTGCGTTGCTATGAAGCCGAATAACCTTTTTGCGTTTTGTTAAAATTATTCATTCTTTTTCTTGCGCTTAAATGTGTAACATCTGCGAATTTTTCACTTTTGTTAAATATTAATAAAAATATTGAAAAAACTTAAACTAAATAAGTGCCTTTTATTTCTGTCTTTAGCAATTTGGTGCCGAAACCCGGGACAAATAACGGGTATTTATATAAAATAATAAAAGGCAAATTTTGAATTAAAAAAAAAAAGTATCATGCCGCCAAAAAGAACATCTAAAAGAACTGCAAGCTCCACAGTGCAAAAATTTAATGTTGCTAAAAAGTCTCGCATTCAAAAAGAAAAGAACGAAAATTCTCAAACTTCTTCGTCAACTCAAACCGACGCAGAGGAAGTTTCGATTCAAGACGGGTTAAAATCCACGACGCAAAAAGATGCAGCAACAGCAACAAGCCAGAAAGACGACATCATATACACATCAAACAGACTACCGCAAACTCTTTCTCCAGATGTCATTATCAACGAGTCTCAACCTGGTATAACAAGGACAGCTAAAGCCAATCAGCCCAGAATCATTGACGAGCGAGTCATCAATTCTACCATGCTTCCGACCGTCAGCGCAGCTCAAGCAATTGGTCGCAACCGAGAGGTATTTTTGCCAACTGAGGAAAATTATGTAAGCAATAACTATGCGCCTTTACAATTTGAAAATGTAGACCCGGTAATGCGACTTGCAAATGTACTACATTCAACTCTTGTAAATTTTCGCGATGGATCTCTTTCCGAAAACAACTCGCGTCTTGTTAATAGGTTAACTTCTGCTAAATCTTTACCTACTTTTTCCGGAAACGCGTTAGAATGGTTGCATTTTAAGCAAACCTTTGATTTGACAACAGAGCTTGGAGGTTATAGCGACCGTGAAAACGTAGCACGTCTTTTTTCAGCTTTAAGTGGAAAAGCTCGCGATGCTGTGAATATGCAATTAGCAACTAATCAAGGCGCTGATGAAATTATGCGAGCATTAGAACTGCAATTCGGAAGTAAAAAATTACTTGCGGAAAAAATTATTGAGGATGTAAAAAATCTGCCAGATTTAGATTCAGGAAAAATTAAATTAACCTGTTTTGCATCAAAATTGAAAAGCACGACCGGAGCTTTACGATCGTGTAATCTTATAGGTTATTTATATAATCAAGACCTAATTCAAAATATTGCTAAAAAATTGCCCTCAGCTTTAAAATATGCTTACAATAATTATGCATCAACTGTTACAAACGATGATAAAACTGATCTTGAAAAACTGGCAGATTTCTTACATCTTGAAGCAGAACGGTCAATAATCGGTAAAATTTTCGATGACGAATCAGAGAAATCAAATGAATCTTTTGCGATTGGCAAAAAACGTACCGTTAAAACAGTTAAAAGTTTTTCAGTAGCGCACAACGAAGATAACAACACAGAAGAATCAAACGCTAAATATTCTGTTACGTCGGTTAATTGCAATAGAAGTAATCATGAAACAGCTAATTGTACTTCTTTCGCTCGTGATTCTATAGAAAGACGCTGGTTCTTAGTTAAAAAATTCCGTTTGTGTTTTAAATGTTTAAAGAAGGGCCACACGAGTTTTGATTGCAAAGAAGAAAATTGTAAACACCATCACACTTTATTACACGAGTATAACCGTAATAAATTTTCTAAAAACAATAGAAGCTCTAGCTTTCCTAAACAAGTTTTTAATTCAAAACCCTCGAGCGTGCTAACTTCTAACAAACATACGGTTCTGCCAACGAATTAATGACTAAATCAAGACGTATTATTAAAATTTCTCCCTGTAGAAATTTCAAGTGAAAAATTAACTTTAAAAACGTTTGCTATGTTAGACGACGGTTCCACTATTACACTAATTGATAGAAATTTCGCTCGTACATTAGATTTAAAAGGTAAAAGTTTGATTGTAGAGTTACAAGGGATAAGTGGTAAAAATCTTGTCGATAGTCAGTGTGAAAAGGTTAATTTTTCTATTGAAGGAGATTCTGATTTAAACGAAACAATATGTGCTTATGCAGTTTCAAATTTACCACTTCCTACGCAGTCTGTAACGGGAGCGCTCGTTCGATATGTCGCTAAAAATGAAAGTATTTTTTTGCAACCTTATAATCATATAAAGCCAAAAATTTTAATTGGACAAGATAACTGGCATTTGTTAATAAGTAAAGAAACGCGACAGATAAATGAAACTCTACTTGCAATTTCTTCGACACCTTTAGGTTGGACTTTGCATGGGCGCGCAAGCTCTTCTTTTTCGCCGCGAAATACGATTTTCACTTTAAAATCAATAACAAATTCTACTGACACGCCTTCAGAAAATTTAGACGAACTTATTAAATTTTATTTTGAAATTGATAATTTCGGTGTAAATGAATTTTTTAAAAAGAAATGTAAAAATGAACGAGCTTTGAATATTTTAAAATCTACAAGTAAAAGTCGTGGAAATTTTTGGGAAACAGGGCTACTTTGGAAAAGCGATGAAATTCCAAAAATTGATAGTCGGTCTACGGCTTTAAAAAGGCTTTACACAGTTGAAAAAAAGTTAGATCAAAATTCCGAATACGCAGCTTTGTATTATCGTGAAATGAATCGTTTTATTGAAAACGGATACGCTAAAAAAGTAACAGAAGAACTTGAGAGACCACGGATTTGGTACTTGCCACACTTTGGAGTCACGAACGTAAATAAGCCGGGAAAATTGCGTTTGGTTTTCGACGCCGCTGCAAAAACGTCAGGAATTAGTTTAAACGATCAGCTTGATTCTGGCCCCGATTTATTAAAATCTTTAGTCGGTGTTTTACTACGTTTTAGACAATATGCGCTCGCCGTAAAAGCCGATATAAAAGATATGTATTTACGCGTACATGTAATTGAAAAAGATCGAGGAGCTTTACGTTTTCTATGGCGCGGAGCTGATAGAAATCGATATGTTGACACGTACGAAATGAATTGTTTAATTTTCGGTGCTAATTCGTCTCCGTGTAGTGCACTTTTTGTCAAAGATGAAAATGCTAAAAGATTTGCTAATGAAAAACCTATAGCTTCTAAAAATATAATAGAAAATTCTTATGTTGATGATTTTTTAACGAGTACTGAAAATGCAACAAAAGCACGTGAACTTATTCGCGACGTAATTGAAATAAACAAAAGTGCAAACTTTAACATGCACAGTTGGGCAAGCAACGATTTGCAAGCGCTTCGCGATCTTAAAATTACGCCTACTTTAAAAGATAAAACACAATTATGCAATCAAGGGAAAGAACGTGTTTTAGGTTTAATTTGGGATTCACACACAGATTATTTGAGTTTCAATATAGGAATAAATAAAATACCTGACGCGATATTCAATGGAAATGTTAAGCCGACTAAACGAGAATTTTTACGAATAATAATGTCAGTTTTTGATCCGTTAGGTTTACTCGATCCCTTTACTGTACAATCTAAAATTCTTATGCAAGAAATTTGGCGCAGTGGGGTAGGCTGGGATGAAACAATTCGAGATGAGGAACATATAGGATGGCAAAAATGGGCCGAAAATCTTAAAGATATTGGAACTTTATCATTTCCGCGATGTTTGACACCTCATGTGTATGATAATAAATTTTCAAAAGTGCAGCTGCATGCGTTTTGCGACGCCAGTTTAAAAGCGTACTCAGCTGTTATTTATATACGTTTTGAAATGAATGATCCAACTGCTCATGTTTCTATTGTTATCGCAAAAACTCGAGTAGCTTCTTTAAAGCCAATGAATGTTCCTCGTCTCGAATTACAAGCTGCTCTTTTAGGAGCGAGACTTATAAACACTGTAGCTAATGAATTAAATATTAAAATTAATGAACGTTTTTTATGGTCCGATTCAATGACAGTAATACGTTGGATAAAAACTGAGCCGCGAACACGTCAAATTTTTGTTGCCCACCGTTTAGGTGAAATAAATGAGATAACGTCAAGTTTTGAATGGCGCTGAGTACCGACAAAATTAAACCCAGCTGATTATGCTACACGTTGGATTAAAAGTTCTATAGACGTAGAAAATCAGTGGTACAAGGGTCCAAATTTTTTACGATTTCCAATGTCTGAGTGGCCTGAACAAAAATCTCTTAGTAATAAAGAAAAAACTGAAATCGACGCGATGGAACTAAGAAAAGCGCAAATTTTCTCTATAACTATGAAAGAAATTAAATTGCCTTACACAGCGAGAATTTTAGGTTGGCCCGGTTTTTTAATTACAGCACGACGCGTGAGTAAATTTGCTTTTCGATGGTTAAAAAAGCCTTTAAATGACGATGATTTAAGTTTAGCATGCTTAGAGGATTCTTGTTTTCGATTCATACAAGCGGAATGTTTTAGCGAAGAACTGCGTCAACTTAAAAATACTAAAAATTTAAATAAAAAAAGCAAACTTGTAAGTTTATGTCCTTTTATCGACGAAAAGGGTATTTTATGTGCAGAGGGACGTGTAACGAAAATGAGCGGTTTTATGACTAATAATAATCCGATAATCTTAGACGGAAAACACCCAGCTGTAAAACTTTTACTTTATAATTATCACCGCCGTTATCAACATGCAAATCATGACACAGTTTTAAATGAAATTCGACAAAGGTTTTATGTAATCGGTTTGAGAAATTCTTTGCGATCTATAATTTATAAATGTTTAATTTGTAAACTGCGACGAGCCAAACCTGAAAATCCTTTGATGGCATCTCTACCAAAAGCTCGATTAGCGTATCGTTTGTGACCTTTTAGCCATTGCGGTATTGATTATTTTGGACCTATAACAGTAAAAATCGGACGAAGACGAGAAAAACGATGGGGTGTTCTATGTACTTGTTTAACAGTAAGAGTGGTACATATTGAGCTTGCGCATTCTTTATCAGCTAGTTCGGCAATAATGGCTTTGCAGCGATTAGCTGCACGACGAGGCTCTCCCATGGTAATTTATAGCGACAACGGTACCAATTTCAGAGGTGCGTGCAAAGAACTAAAAAATGAAATTGAAAAGCTCGATACTAATAATCAACGCGAGTATGCATTGCAAAATGGAATGAAATGGATTTTTAATCCACCGGATGCGCCTCATATAGGTGGCGCGTGGGGAAGATTAATTAGATCAGTTAAAACATCTCTCTACGCGATTTTAAAAGATCAAGCACCGAGCGAAGAAACTTTACTTACCATACTCACTGAAATTGAACATTCGATAAATTCACGACCTAACTCAGATTTTTCTTGATCCAAAAGACAACGAAGCTCTCACGCCAAACCATTTTCTAATAGGCACATCATCAGGTGAAATAAAAATTAGTAATTTTGACCAACAAACTTTATGTTTAAAAAAGCAATGGCAAGTTGCACAAACTTTCGCAGATTCATTTTGGAAACGATAACTGAGAGAATATTTACCGACTCTACTCACAAGGAGTAAATGGCATAATAAAACATGTCCGTTTAAAATTGATGATCTTGTTTTAATCGTTGACCTCCAAGCTCCTAGAAATGTATGGAAAAAAGGAAAAATCACGCACATTTTTCCCGGCGCAAACGGTGAAATTAGAGTAGCTAAAGTCAAAACAAGTGTAGGCGAATACGTCAGACCAGTACATAAATTAATACGTTTATTTAGTGATGATGTACAAAATTAAATTTATTTTGTACGAGGGGAAGTATTGTTGCGAACTAAAAGAAAAATAAAAAATGTAAAAAGAAAACGAGAAAAAGTTAAATAAATAATTATAAAAAATATAAGTAAATATTAAAATATTTAAAGTATTAAAAATAAGTAAGAGTGTGTATCTCGAGGCATGGTATGTGCAAAACCATGGCCGCAATGCTTAATGATTTCACGATCTCATTATTGAACTTAGTTCAAGTGGCGAAGATCGAAAAGCGTGCACGAGTTATGTCTCAGGGCCGTTCAGCTGTTCGAGATGCACACTGGGCCAAATTAAAAATCAATAAAAGATTGACAGTCAGTTTTTTCTCTTTTTCTCTCTTTTTTCTTATATATATGTCGTAACCAAGAAATGTTTATTTTGCGTTGCTATGAAGCCGAATAACCTTTTTGCGTTTTGTTAAAATTATTCATTCTTTTTCTTGCGCTTAAATGTGTAACATCTGCGAATTTTTCACTTTTGTTAAATATTAATAAAAATATTGAAAAAACTTAAACTAAATAAGTGCCTTTTATTTCTGTCTTTAACACACATGTAGCGTACAATTGTGCTTGCATCATTCAGCCAAGAGCGAAAATCGAACTTGGAGCCTCGAGATTATGAATCCATAGCTCTCCCAAATAAGCTACTGACGACCTCTAATTCTTTTGCTAAATTGTTGTTCACGCTATTTGAAACAAAAAGGCCCCCCTTTGCCTCTCCACCTAAAACCTCATACCTATCCCCTTTGATTTATGTGTCCCCCACCCTCAGCTCCATTTTACACCTTTCTCTTACTTCAATATTCTGTTGTAATAATAAAGATTGATCATTTTTATTTACATTTCATTATTGTGATAATAATTATAACTAATTAAAACTTCTCCTCTTAATCACATGTAAGTCTGATATTACATTACGGTAATAAAAAAATAATACCTTCATTAATATTTTATTATTATGATTACAATTACGATTAATTGATAATATTCAGCTTTTTCTCTTCATTTATTTAACTAATATGAATATAGGGATATTCATATCTTTAACATTAACATTTGTCTTAACATTCATCTTATTTACATTTATATAATTTATTTGCATTTGATTTGCATGAAGTTAAATTTTTAGCATAATGTTGACTTGATTGTTGTTCTGTGATATGCAAGTATGCTTTTGCGCTAAAAATTACTATTCTAATGAATTTATTGTTGGTCACCAGAGGCAACAAATTAATTTTTGAACGAGATAAATTATTATTTTTAACATAGTCTTACTATCTTATATTTATTAGGAATAAGAAACAAAAATTCATTTTCAATAAACGCTAGAGCTTTTACATAGAAAAATATCGTGACAATATTGATTGACAGCAATTGAACCTAGCAAAGTCTATACTCAAGGAACTACATAATTATTTACGTCATAATTCAAAAACTTTTATAATACGTTGTTAAAATCAGCTAGACTGCAGTTCCAAAAATTAAATTAAATAGTACATTACGTGACAGGTATGGAAAGGCTTTATTTACGAAACGAGAAGTTTACGGCCTGAGCCGAAGGTGAGGGTCGTAATGAGTTTCGTAAAAAAGCCTTTCCATACTAGTTGCGTAGTATATTTTTTGCTATGAGAACCAAAACAGAGCAACGAAATTGCGATTTTAGGGTTAGAACAGCGAAAAAAAATTACTACTATCATATTAAAGTGCAGAATTAGGACTTTTTTTCTTACGTAAACATCTTTTGCATCATTGTCACATACATACATACACATACACATGTGCAACTTTAACATACACATACACACATAAATATACATAAATACACATATAAACATACAAATACACACATATACACGTATCCATACACATACACACATACACAATATCCGTCACTTCATCTCCGTCTCTCCATCTCTATATTTCCTTCCCGTCTTTTCATCTCTGTCTCTCCGTCTCCGTCTCTCCATCTCCGTCTCTCCGTCTCTGTCACTCCGTCACCGTCTCTCCGTCTCTGTCTCTCCGTCTCCGTCTCTTCATCTCCGTCTTGCATACCTTTATATTACGGAACAATAATCAAGTCAACAATTTTTTAAAAATTAAACTTTATGCGAACCAAATGCAAATAAATTATATGAATTTAAATAAACTAAATATTATCAATTAATTGTAATTGTAATCATATTAATTAAATATCAATGAAGATATAATCATTTTATTATTGTAATGTAATATCAGACTTACATGTAATTGAGAGAAGAAGCTTTGTATTATCTATTAGTTATAATTATAATCATGGAGTATTAATTTGTTATAATTATAATCATAATAATAAAATGTAAATAAAAATGATCAGTCTTTATTATTACAACAGAATATTGAAGTAAGAGAAAGGTGTGAAATGGAGCCGAGGGGCACATAAATCAAAGGGGATGGTTGTGAGGTTTTAGGGGAAGAGGCAAAAGGGGGGCCTTTTTGTTTCAAATAACATAAACAACAATTCAGCAGAAGAATTAGAGGTCGTCAGTGGCTCATATGGTAGAGCGATGGATTCGTAATCTCGAGGCTCCAAGTTCGATTCCCGCTCTTGGCTGAATGATACAAGCACCATTGTACGCTACATGTACTTTGTTCACGAACACACAAACGACCATCCTTCGCTAATCAACATCGCAATTATAGCATAAAATACAGTAACGTTAAATAAAAAAAAGAAAAAAAATTACAATATAATTTGAGGAGTGGGTATATCGAAGGAGGGCTAGGGGGTAAGAAGGGGGGTGGAAGTTGCTTGAATCCTGATCTTACAACTATATATATACATAATTAATAATTATTCTGTATATGTGTATTGTTAAAAAAAACATAATAAAACATATTAAAATAATTATCAATTAAAAATATTAATTATTTTATATTACATGTTATTTTATTTAAGTATAATGTGTACATCGTATAGAGTTTTTTTTTTTTTAACAGCTCATTAATTAGGCAATTTCATTCCTTGACAATTAATAAATTAATTTTCAGAACATTCAAAGATATAACTTTTATTGGTTAATATAAAATAGCGTTAAAATAAAAATTTATTAATTTGAATTTTTAAAAATGATCATAATTATTTTTTAGGGGGATGCCAAGATGGCGGAATATAGTAAAGTAATATATTGATATAAGGGAAAATATTATTTACATAAAAATTTAATTTATAGAAAGTGTAATCTGTAAAGAAAGATAAGAATTGAAAGATTAAGTTGGATAGAGGAGATTGAGAGAGAAAGGAACAAAGTAAAGAAAAAGAGAAAAAAAAGGTTTTTAAAAAGGAGAAATATAGGTTAGGTTGCCATATAAGGCGCAAAGTGGAAAGAACAGAGAAAGTAATGAAAACATTCTGGATAGGTAAAACAAAGTTTATAGAAACGAAAAAGAAAAGAAACGAATTTGCAATAAAAAGAGAGAGATCAAGGTCAGACAGTACTGATACGAGAAGGAAAATAAAAAGATGGGAATGGATAGAATGGTGAGCATGGAGAAAAATGTAGAACAGATGAAAAAGATGATAGAAGAGTTTGAGATAAAATGGGAAGGAGTGAATAAGAATATGAATGAGATGATGAAAATGATGAGAGAGTAATAAGATGAGGTAAGATCAAATAGAGGAACAAAGGGAAGAAAGAAAACAACAAGAAGAAAAGTGGAAGAAAAATGAAAAACGAATAAAAGGATTAGAGAAGGAGCAGAAAAGAATAGAAGAAGAATTAAAGAGTGAATTAAAGGTGATAAAAGAAAGTATAAGAAATGAAAAAGATGAAGAGGAGGAAACAAGTGAAAGCAGTATAAATGAAAAGAATAAAATAAGTAAAAGAGAAAGAGAAGGCAAAGAAGAAGAGTTAGTATGGCTCTGAGAAAGAGAGGAAAGAAACAGAAAGAGAAACGACATAATAATTAAGAGGAAAATAGATAAAGAATGTAAAGAAAAGAATGATCTAGAGGAATGGTTTAAAGAAAAGATGCAGATAGAAATAAGAATAAACAAAATGTGGAATTTAAAAGGAAACATAATAGGAAAAATAGTACAATGTGAGAATAGTTTGATGAAGGACAAAATAATGGAGAATAAAAACAAATTAAAAGGAACAAAAGTGTACATGGATAATGATTTAACAAAAAAAAAGAGAAAACAGAAGAGAAATAGGTAAAAAAGCAGAAGAATTAAAAGAGGATGAAGTTAAAGTTAAAAGATACTTTAACAGAGTTGAAAAGGAAGATAAAGTATGGATATGGAACAAAAGACTAAGGAAATGGTTTCGAAAAGATAAAAAGAACGGAAAAGAAGGAGGAGAAGATGAGCAAGAAGAGAGATGAAAGAGGAGATGAAAAGATAAGGATAATATCCTGGAATGAAGCAGGATTGATAAAAAAAAGAAATGAATTTTGGAGATACATAAAGGAATTTGACATAATAGCCCTGCAAGAAACATGGATTGAAGAGAAAAGTGAAGAGTTTGTAAAAGAGAAGTTAAAAGATTATTGTATAAAGAATAGATGGGCAAAAAGAGTACACAAGAAGGGAAGAGCAAAAGGAGGAATGATTGTAGCATTAAGAAAGGAGCTAGCAGAGAATATAATATGGGATGAAGCAAGTGTAGATGGGAAAGATAACGGTATAATTAGTTTGAAGATAAGGTATAAAGGAGAAAAAATGACATTTACATCTGTATACATAAGAGAAGAAAGAAGTCAGAAGCTGAAAGATCTAGAAAAAATTGCTGAAGAGAACATAGACGAAAGTTTGATTATATGTGGTGATTGGAATGCTAGAGTAGGATCAGAGAAAAAGATAGAAGATAAAATGAATGAAGAGGAAACGAGAAAATCGAAGGATAAAGTGATAAATAAAGAAGGTTACGAGTTATTAGATTGGCTAGCAGAGACAGGTATGGAAATAAGAAATGAAAAAACAAAAGGAGATGAAGAAGGAGAATGGACTTATGTGGGAAGTGCAGGTATGTCAGTAATTGACCATGGCATAACGAATTGGAAGGCGAAAGAAACAGTAGAAGATATGAAGATAATAAAGAGAATAGAATCAGATCATATGCCAATGGTGGTAAACATAAAATGGAAAAAAAAGTCCAAAAGGTATAGAAATATTTAAGGAAAGAGAGACAATAATATGGGGTGAAAAAGAAGTGAGAAGTTATAGGAAAAACCTTGTAAAAGAAAGAAAAATAAATGATTGGAAAGACTTAAAAAACAAAATCAAAGAAGCAATATGTAAGAAAGTTGTAAAGATAAAAGAGAAGAATGACACAGAGGACTGGTGGGATTGGGAATGTGAAAAGAAGAGGTGTGAGGTAAGAAGTAAATTGGTAAAAATAAACGAAAGCGAGGAAAGGAGAGAAGAATACTGGAAAGAAAGAAGAGAATACAAAATTTTAATAAAACAAAAGAAATATAAGAGAGGATTAGATATATTAGATGAAATTAAAAATGATAAAACAGGTAAACATTTTGGAAAGAAGCAAATAAAAAGAGGGAAAGAAAGAATATGGTAAAAGAAAGAATAGAAGAGAATAAGTGGATTGAAAATTTTAGAAATGAAATTAAAGTGAAAGATGATAAAGATAAGGAAAAAAAAAGAAAATTGAAAATAAAAGAATTGAATACTTGGATATCAGAGAAGAAGAGATAAGGGAAATAATAAGAAACCTGAAAAATAAAAAAGCAACAGGGGAAGATATGATACCAAATGAAGCATGGAAAAATGGAGAAAACCTATTAATAAAAGATCTACATAGGGTAATGAATAAAGTGTGGAAAAGCAACGAAATACCAGAAGAATGGAAAGTAGGTATAATAAACCCAATATTTAAAAAGGGAAATGAAAATGAAGCCAAAAGTTTTAGAGGGATAACCCTAATGGACACAGGCTATAAAATATTTGCAGAAATTATAAGGAAAAGATTAGAAGCAGAGATTAAAGAGAAAAATTTGCTAAGTTAAACACAATTTGGATTTACAAAGAATAGAGGAACAATAGACGCTATATACTGCTTAAAAACAATAATAAAAGAGGAAATAAAAAAAGAAAAAGGGAAAGTAATTGTATTCTTTGCAGATGTGAAAGCAGCTTTCGATAGCCTAAATAGAGAAGAATTGTGGAAAATGATGAGAAGGTTAAGGATAAAAGAAGAAACTAGAGAAAACATAGAAAAGATATATAAAGAAACGAGAGTGAAAGTAAGAATGGAAGGAGAGAGATACACAAAAGAATTTAAAATAGAGAAGGGAGTAAGGCAAGGATATCCCTTGAGTGCAACGTAATTTAATATAGGTTTTTCAGATTTAGAGAGCAGTATGAAAGAAGGACAGATAGGTAGAATAGAAATAGGCAAAGAAAAGGTGTACACAATATCATATGCTGATGATGTTGCATTGCTAGCAAAAAGTGCAAGTGAAATGAGCAGCCTAATGAAAAGATTTGGTAAATATATAGAAAAAAAAGGATAAGAACTGAATGTAGAGAAATCCAAAATTATGGAATTTAGAAAAGCTGGTGGAAGAAGAAAAGAAGAAAAGTATAGATGGAAAGGGAAAGAAATAGAAATAGTAAAATCATTTGTGTATCTAGGATATAAGCTACAAGCAAACAACAAGGATGAAAGCCATATAAAAGAACAAAAGGTTAGAGCAAATAAAAAAATGGGAAAAGTGTGGAGCATAGCAGAAAGGTTATTCAAAAACAACTGGAAAAAAAGAATGGAGCTTTTTGACTCACTTATAAATAGTATATTTATGTATGGAGTAGAAATATGGGGGTGGAAAAGGAGAGAAAAGATAGAAAGGGTATAGAAAAAATACATAAAATGGACCCTAGGACTGGAAAGAAATACGCCAGATTATGTTATAATGATAGAAACGAAAAGAAGTAGTATGGAAAAAATTGCAATAGGGAGAATAATTAAATATGATGAAAAAATTAGTAAATACAGTGATAAAGATCTAATAAAAGTATGTTGGAAAAAAATAAGAAAGAGTACATAAAAGAGGAAAAAAACAAAAATAAAGAAAGAAGAAGTGAAGGGAATGTTAAAAAAGAGACAAAAGAAGATGATTCCAGAAGAAAAGCCTTAAAAAAAAGGGGTTTATCAGTTGAAGAATACTATAGAAAAATAGAAAAAGGAGAAGAGCTTCATGAGTTAATAGAAGAAAAGAGTAAAGAAATTGAATTGAATGAAAATTGGAGTAAATTAGAGAAATCTAAATATGCTAAAGAAATAAGAACAATAGGGAATGGATGAATGGAAATGCAGAACTACTTGATTAATGAAGACGGATCAAGGAGAAATAATATAAAGAAAATAGCCAGATACGGGATAGGAAATGAATGTAAAGAAAATAAATTCTGGATGAGCGAAGTGGATAGAAAATGCAGACTATGCCACATAGAAGGAGAAACATTAAAGCATATCTTTGAAGTGTGCAAATATACGAAAGTGGAGGGTTTAAGCTGGATAGAATTAATGAAGAAAAGTGTGAATATAGTAGCAATATTATTTAAAGTAGACTGGCAAAGAGGAGAAGGAGACAAGAAAGCAAGAATGGAAAAAGAATTGGAAGAAAACAGAAAATGAAAAGATAGAAAAAAATAAAAATAAAAAAAAAGGAAAGAGGTAATAAAAGCAAAGATAAGATAAGATGAAAAAAGAGAAAAACGAAAGGAGAAATAAGAGGAAAAAATAAAAGAAAAAATGAAAAAGATATGAAGAAAGTGACAGGAAATCAAAGAGTGAAGATTGATATAAAGTTTAGAAGATGAAAAGAGAGACGCAAAAGGAATAAGAAAGAAACGACACCTACCGAGAAAAAGCAGAAAAAACTTAGAGAAAGTAAAGAAAATGAAAAGATAAAGAAGAAACAGAGTGTAGGTAAAACAGAGTTATATCAGAAGAAAAGAAATAGAACACGTGGTCGTAAAAATAGGTTAGAATACTTGAAGGTAAAAAGACCGAAAAGTTAAAGATTATAAAATAAGTAAAAATAAGAATAATTTAAGAAAGTTAAAACAAAAATTGTAAAAAAAGGTACAAATAAAAGACTATCTGAGAATAGAAAAATAAAAAAGGAGAAAAAAGAAAAAGAAAGAAAAAAAAGGTAGAATAGCTAAAGGTGAAGAAACAGAGATATAGGTTAAGTAAGAAAGAATGGATGTAAATAGTGAGAAAAGTGAAAAAGAAATACCGGTGGAAGGTAGAATTGAAAAAAAAGAAAGCGAAGATAAAGATAAAAAGGAGGATATGAAAGAAGAAAGATTAAAAAAGTTAGAAGAAAAGGTTGAAGAACAAGAAAAAGAATCACAGCTTCAAAAAGAGGTGATAGATAGCATGGTTGCCAAAATGGAAAGATTAAGCACTAAACTGAGAAGAATGGAGAGAAAATTTGAAGAAATGGAGCCCGAAAAGATTCATGGACAAAAAGAAAGCCTGAAAGAAATTGTTAACCAGCTGTGTGACAAGGAGCTGAAAATAAGCAACAAAATGGTTGGAATAAAGGCTAAAATAGAGAAGATAAAAGAAAAACCCAAAGAGATAAAGACAGAAGAAAGTGGAAAAGAAAAAGAAGTAATGCAAGGGAGAAAAGAGATGTGCAAAATGTATAGAAGGGAAAGAGTTTTATTGCTAAGGCTAGAAGATGGAAAAAAAGGAACGGACATAAAGGAGATCGTAGAGACAGTTATTGGAAAAACAAAATGAAAAGCGTATCAGAAAGGTGAAAGGGAGGATTTACATTGGTTGATATTCAAGGTGAAAGAAGACGGAGACTATTTATTGAAGAAATTTAGAGAATGGAGAACGCTGAAAGGATTTACAGTTGATGAGCCTTTAACGAGAGCAGAAAGAATAAATAGAAAAGAAAGAGAAGAAAGAGCATATGGAAGAGAATAAGCAAAGAAAAGTAAGATTAAGAAAAGAAAGTTTAAGAAAAGAAAGATTAAGAAAGAAAGAAAAGAAAAAGAAAAAAGATAAAAAAAAAAAAAACAAATGTGAGTCAATCAAGAAAGAAAAAGAAGATGGAAGTTCAACGATTAATATCAGAAAGAGACTGATTAGTTTTGATAAAGAATAAGATCAAAGTTAAAATATTGTAATAAGAATACACACAAAACAATACACACAAACACATCACAAACAACACATTACACGCAAACAAATGTAAAAATTTTCCTAGATAAGACTAAAGATACCATATATATAATTATTTTTTAGATCAAACATTAGTAGTATATGGGTGATTCTATTCTAACGGGTAATCACATGTAATCGTTTAATAAACTATCAATACAAGGTTCAAATATTATTAACCACAAATTTTTCATATACTTTCAGCTTGTAACTTTATTATCTGTTGACTTTTTAATCGCTAATTTCAATGTAGCTTTTGTAGGGACCCTTAGAAAGTATATAAAGTAATCTCCCCTGTCTGTAATCATATTTGAATTTTTTTTTAAACGTTGTAGAGATACAGGATAGATGAATTAATACTTCTGAAAGATCAAAAAATATTTTTTTCCATCCGTGCATACATTTCAGCAGAATGGTTAAAAAAAAAATTTTCTTTGACCCTCTGTTATTATAAAAAAAAATGTATATTTTTTCATAGATAAAAAGCAATAATAATAAAAAATGTTATATTTGAATCTTATGAAAATATAAGCTATTACTATCGCATGGAAATATTGTTATTATGTTTATTTTGCTAAAAAATTGCTTTGTTGATCATAGAATACATTTTTGTTTACGCGTATTTTTCTTACTCCCAAATGGTGTAGATGATTTTATGTCGTTGTAGCAGGTATGAGGGACTATAAAATTATAAATGTGCAAATCCGCAATTCTTCTTTTTTTTGATTTGAATTTGAATAAACATATGGTAACAGTGTAGACGCAGATCGTCTGCGGAGCCGTCATTGATGTGTCACAAATTTGACAAGCCGACCACGCATATCACGCACATTTTATATTTAATGTTTTTTCATTACTGTCTCACTTTCACTATGATTATTATTTTTTTGTTATTTGTACTAATTTTTTTCATTATTTGCACTAATTTTTTTATGATTAATCAATTTTTTTTTTCATATGTTTTAAATTTATTAAAGAACAACATGTTGAAAGAAAAAACAAAACACGCCGCTTAAACTAACCAATTTTACGACTT
Organism: Anastatus disparis; assembly: GCA_017163975.1. Classification (NCBI taxonomy): domain Eukaryota; kingdom Metazoa; phylum Arthropoda; class Insecta; order Hymenoptera; family Eupelmidae; genus Anastatus; species Anastatus disparis. The sequence goes on from JAFFSR010000073.1 coordinate 408,958, forward strand.
CAACGATCGCTTCATAGCTAATTACTACCTTATAGTGTGACGTATAGATGACTCCATACGTCACCATGTGAGGTATGGAATTATCTATATTTTTTATGTGAAGTGTAGCAAACTGAATATAGTTGTAATACGAATTGAAATGTATGTAACCTCAATACCCATTTAACTAACTTTGCACATACAACGCCGAATACCTGGTACGACGACATAAACTACGTATATACTACAAATAAATAAAGCGAAATCAGAAGTTACATCGTAGTATTCAGAAAATAAAAATATCAGTTTGTGATTAGCCTTGATGAAGAGTTTGTCGTTAATATCAAAGTAAGTATATAATTATTTGAATTTAAATGAAAGTCTTTGAAAAATCTAAATTAGAAAATCTATAAATTGATAATATATTATTTTAGATTGTATTGGTAATAAAATGGTTTCTACACGTGGACGTGGCGAACTCCCTACTAATCCTTTATCATCAAGTACACTTAACTCCACTCCCAAACAGAAAAATAATGTTATTATATATTTTGAAAAAGCAAATTTTCTCAAGTATGGATATATTTGTTCTTTAACTTTCTTCTAATAATGTTTAGAAATACATATTTTTGCTGTAACTCGTCGTTTTTTATTTTTAAAAATTCATCTATGTATGGTAATAGCTAATTCTAAAGTATTTCAGATAGTTTAGAATCTTTGTTTGACATAAAAATTATTAGAAAATAATATATCAAATGATGGTAATAAAAAAAGTAATTCCCCTGGAATAAAAGTAATTCCTCTGTATCAGTATATTTTTTATCTATCAGTTTTTCTGGTAATAACCTATGGACAGCTCGGCTACTTTGGAATATTGTTCTATTAGATATAATCATAAAAAACCTGAGTACAATTTTTAAAATGAACGTCTTTATTTTCTATAATTTCAAAATTTGAATTTGACCCGTTCGAATAGAATCACCCATATTACAATGTTAACGATTAAATAATTTTTTAAACAATTTTAAAGCAATTTCTTTCTGTTTAAATACAAATACATACATAAGTATGTATGATCAAATATGTATTTGTGTAAAGTGATTGTCAACAATTAATTCTACAATTATTTTATATATCAAATAAGAATAGTTCTGTTTATTTTGATTCAAACAGTTTCAAAATCATCATCCATTGTGATTAATAACCATTTTTACAAAATTAAATTTATTAACATTACGTTTTAACATCATAATATCAAACAAAATAGAATTATAATTAGAGTGCGAATGTGTCATTGGTGTGTGTGTATGTGTGCGTGTCGGTTTTAATAAACGATCATGATGTGTGTAGGCGTGTAATGCGTCTAGTATTTCTTCAGTTAATATGAGTATTGATACGATTTAGTGTACGTGTATGTTACGGTGTTTTTGTGTATTGATATAATTCAGTGTATTTCTGTATTTGTGCTGTGCGTGCATACAATCATTTATGTATAGGTGTATGTGTGTGTATATAAGTTTAAGCGCAGACGTGTATGTGTATGTTCGTGTCAGCTGAAAAGTGAGTCGTGCTGTATTATTAACACGTATGTGAATGCTTTTATGTGTTCGCGGGTGTCCGTAAGTATATGGTCATAGCAGTGAAGAAGTTTATTCTGGCAAATTGCATATAAGTTGGTGTGTGTGTGTGTGTGTGTGTGGTTGCGCGTGGGTGTTCTTGTGTGTGTGTGTGTGTGTGTGTGTGTGTGTGCGCGTGTATATGTGTGTATTCTTGTATGCATATATTATGTTGGTGTTAGTGTATTTGTTTGTCTATGTATTGTGTGAGTGTGTATGAGTGTGTGTTGTGTGTATGTATCGTATATGTGTGTTCGTATGTGCGTGTTTATATTCTGTGTATGTGTATCATCAAATGTATTCACAATAGATAAAAAGTGTGTCATTTTGTATTCGTGCTACTGAGTATGTTTCTGTGTGCTTATACATCGAGTGTATGTGTATTAGTAAAAGTGTTCACGATAGGTAAAAAATGTGTCATTTTGCATTAGTGCCACTGTCTATGTTTCTATGTACGTATATATCGTGTGTACTGTGTGCGGCTTATTTGGTTCGTCTTTGTCTATGAGCATAAAAGTTAATATTGGGCTCTATATGCAGTGCGCCTGTATGATACTGTACTCGATGAAATGTCCGATACAGCTAAAATGTGAGTAACGTATGTGTATGTTTCTATGTGTGTTGTGGATTTGTCGGTGGCCGTGAGTATATTTCTATAGTAGTTGAGAAGCTTATGTTGATGAATTGCGTATGAATTCGTATGTGCGAATGTGTGTGTATGTGTGCGTGTGTGTGTTTAAGCGCCGGCATGTGAGTGTATGCAATTGTGTGTATATGTATATTTGCGTGTGTATGTGTACATGTATATGTATGTGCGTTCATGTATGTGTTTGTGAATGCATGGTGTAGAAGTGTGTATCAATAAAAAGCTCATCTTAGTTTAAGAGCATCTTGTATGGTATTTGTAGCACTGAGTACATGTTTTCGTGTGTGTAAGAGAATTAGTCAGTTTCAGTTAATATGTGTTTGTAGCAGAGTAAAAGTTTATGTTTGTTGAGTGCCTGTTTATGAAATAGTATGCATGTGTGTTCATTTAGCTTTTGATGGTAGCGTATATATCGGTATGTGTGTGTTAATAAGTATGTAAATTACAATGAATGTGTAAATTTCATCATAAGTCTTTTGTGTATGTGTGTGTGTGTATATCAGTATATTTTGGTGTGCTATAGTAAGATTTACAGTGTAATTGTCAGTGTATGTATGTTTATGTATGCATGTGTATGTTTATATATGTCTCAGTATATGCGCGCATGTACATTTAAGTGCGTGTGTGTGTGTGTGAGTGTGTGTGTGTGTGTCTGTGTGTCAGTGTGTGTCTCTGTGTGTCTGAGTCTGTCTGTGTGTGCCTGTGTGTGTGTAAGTGTGTCTGTGTGTGTCTGTGTGTGTCTGTGTGTGTCTGTGTGTGTCTGTGTGTTCTGTGTGTGTGTGTGTGTGTGTGTGTGTGCGTAGGTGTGTCCGTGTGTGTCTATGTGTGTCTGTGTGTGTCCGTGTGTGTCTGTGTATGTCTGTGAGTGCCTGCGTGTTTCTGCGTGTGTTCCTGTGTGTGTGTGTGTGTGTGTGTCTGTGTGTATCGGTATATTTCTGTGTACTTTAGTGAGATTTACAGTGTAATTGTCAGTTTATGCATCCTTATGTATGCATGTCTATGTTTATATATGTGTCAGTATATGCGCGCATGTACATTTAAGTGTGTATCTCTGTGTGTATGTGTGTAAGTGTGTGTGTGTCTGTGTGTGTCTGTATGTCTGTGTGTGTCGGTGTATCAGTGTGTGTCTGTGTGTTCTGTGTGTGTGTGTGTGTGTGTGTGTGTGTGTGTGTGTGTGCGTAGGTGTGTCCGTGTGTGTCTATGTGTGTCTGTGTGTGTCCGTGTGTGTCTGTGTATGTCTGTGAGTGCCTGCGTGTTTCTGTGTGTGTTCCTGTGTGTGTGTGTGTGTGTGTGTCTGTGTGTATCGGTATATTTCTGTGTACTTTAGTGAGATTTACAGTGTAATTGTCAGTTTATGCATCCTTATGTATGCATGTCTATGTTTATATATGTGTCAGTATATGCGCGCATGTACATTTAGGTGTGTATCTCTGTGTGTATGTGTGTAAGTGTGTGTGTGTCTGTGTGTGTCTGTGTGTGTCTGTATGTCTGTGTGTGTCGGTGTATCAGTGTGTGTCTGTGTGTATGTGTGTGTGTATATCAGTATATTTTGGTGTGCTATAGTAAGATTTACAGTGTAATTGTCAGTGTATGTATGTTTATGTATGCATGTGTATGTTTATATATGTCTCAGTATATGCGCGCATGTACATTTAAGTGCGCGTGTGTGTGTGTGAGTGTGTGTGTGTGTCTGTGTGTCAGTGTGTGTCTCTGTGTGTCTAAGTCTGTCTGTGTGTGCCTGTGTGTGTCTGTACGTGTCTGTGTGTGTGTAGGGTGTGTGTGTCTATGTGTCTGTGTGTGTCTGTGTGTGTCTGTGTGTTCTGTGTGTGTGTGTGTGTGTGTGTGTGTGCGTAGGTGTGCCCGTGTGTGTCTATGTGTGTCTGCGTGTGTCCGTGTGTGTCTGTGTATGTCTGTGAGTGCCTGTGTGTTTCTGTGTGTGTTCCTGTGTGTGCCTGTGTGTTTCTGTGTGTGTTTCTGTGTGTGTATGTGTGTGTGTCTGTGTGTATCAGTATATTTCTGTGTGCTTTTGTGAGATTTACAGTGTAATTGTCAGTTTATGCATTCTTATGTATGCATGTGTAGGTTTATATATGTGTCAGTATATGCGCGCATGTACATTTAAGTGTGTGTCTGTGTGTGTGTCTGTGTGTGTCTGTATGTCTGTGTGTGTCGGTGTATCAGTGTGTGTATGTGTGTGTGTGTTTGTGTGTGTGCGTCTGTATGTGTGTTTCTGTGTGTGTTTGTGTGTGTCTATGTGTGGCTGTGTGAATCTGTATGTGTCTGCGTGTGTCTGTGTGTGTCTTAGTGTGTCTGTGCGTGTATGTCTGTGTCTTAGAACGTCTGTGCGTGTCTGTGTGTATTCGTGTCTTTGTGTTTGTGTATCTGTGTGTTTCTGTGTGTCTTTGTGTGTCCGTGTGTGTCTGTGTGAATCTGTGTGTGTCTGTGTGTGTTCGTAAGTTTGTATCAGTGTGTTTGTGTCTGTTAGTGTCTGTGTGTGTATCTGTGTGTGTCCGTGTGTGTCTGTGTATGTCCGTGGATGTCTGTGTGTGTCTGTGTGTTCCTGAGTGTGTCCGTGTGTGCATTTTTGTGACTTTGTGTGTCTGTGTGTGTGTTTATGTGTGTTTTTGTGTGTCTGTGTGTGTCTGTGTGAGTCTGTGTGGGTCTGCGTGTGTATGTTTGTGACTGTGTGTCTGTGTGTGTCTGTGTGAGTCTGTGTGGGTCTATGTGTGTATGTTTGTGACTGTGTGTGTGTGTGTGTGTGTGAGTGTGTGAAGTGTGTGTGTCTTTGTTTGTCTGTGTGTGTCTGTGTGCCTGTGTGTTTGTGTGTGTGTCTTTGTATGTCTGTGTGTGCCTGTGTGCTTGTGTGTGTCCGTGTGTGTCTGTGTGTGGCTGTGTGAATCTGTATGTGTCTGCGTGTGTCTGTGTGTGTCTTAGTGTGTCTGTGCGTGTATGTCTGTGTCTTAGTGTGTCTGTGCGTGTCTGTGTGTGTCTGTGTGTATTCGTGTCTTTGTGTTTGTGTATCTGTTTGTTTCTGTGTGTCTTTGTGTGTCCGTGTGTGTCTGTGTGAATCTGTGTGTGTCTGTGTGTGTTCACAAGTTTGTATCAGTGTGTTTGTGTCTGTTAGTGTCTGTGTGTGTATCTGTGTGTGTCCGTGTGTGTCTGTGTATGTCCGTGGATGTCTGTGTGTGTCTGTGTGTGTCCGTGTGTGCATTTTTATGACTTTGTGTGTCTGTGTGTGTGTTTATGTGTGTTTTTGTGTGTCTGTGTGTGTCTGTGTGAGTCTGTGTGGGTCTGCGTGTGTATATTTGTGACTGTGTGTCTGTGTGTGTCTGTGTGAGTCTGTGTGGGTCTGTGTGTGTATGTTTGTGACTGTGTGTGTGTGTGTGTGTGTGAGAGTGGGAAGTGTGTGTCTTTGTTTGTCTGTGTGTGTCTGTGTGCCTGTGTGTGTGTCTTTGTATGTCTGTGTGTGTCTGTGTGCCTGTGTGTTTGTGTGTGTGTCCGTGCGTGTCTGTGTGTGTCTGTGTGCGTCTGGGTGTTCTGTGTGTCTGTAAGTCTGTTAGACTCGGTGTGTGTCTGTGTGTTTCTGTGTGTGTATCTGTGTGTGTATGTTTGTGTGTGTGTGTATGTGTGTGTTAGTGTGTGTCTTAGTTTGTCTGAGTGTATCTGCGTGTGTCTGTGTGTGTTTGTGTGTGTGCGTCTGTATGTGTCTGTGTGTTTCTGTGTGTGTTTGTGTGTGTCTATGTGTGGCTGTGTGAATCTGTATGTGTCTGCGTGTGCCTGTGTGTGTCTTAGTGTGTCTGTGCGTGTCTGTGTGTGTCTTAGTGTGTCTGTGCGTGTCTGTGTGTGTCTGTGTGTATTCGTGTCTTTGTGTTTATGTATCTGTTTGTTTCTGTGTGTCTCTGTGTGTCTGTGTGTGTCTGTGTGAATCTGTGTGTGTCTGTGTGTGTTCGTAAGTTTGTACCAGTGTGTTTGTGTCTGTTAGTGTCTGTGTGTGTATCTGTGTGTGTCCGTGTGTGTCTGTGTATGTCCGTGGATGTCTGTGTGTGTCTGTGTGTTCCTGTGTGTGTATGTTTGTGACTGTGTGTGTGTGTGTGTGTGTGTGAGTGTGGGAAGTATGTGTCTTTGTTTGTCTGTGTGTGTCTGTGTGTCTGTGTGTTTGTGTGTGTGTCTTTGTTTGTCTGTGTGTGTCTGTGTGCCTGTGTGTTTGTGTGTGTGTCCGTGTGTGTCTGTGTGTGTCTGTGTGCGTCTGGGTGTTCTGTGTGTCTGTAAGTCTGTTAGTCTCGGTGTGTGTCTGTGTGTTTCTGTATGTGTATCTGTGTGTGTATGTTTGTGTCTTAGTGTGTCTGTGCGTGTCTGTGTGTGTCTTAGTGTGTCCGTGCGTGTCTGTGTGTGTCTGTGTGTATTCGTGTCTTTGTGTTTATGTATCTGTTTGTTTCTGTGTGTCTCTGTGTGTCCGTGTGTGTCTGTGTGAATCTGTGTGTGTCTGTGTGTGTTCGTAAGTTTGTATCAGTGTGTTTGTGTCTGTTAGTGTCTGTGTGTGTATCTGTGTGTGTCCGTGTGTGTCTGTGTATGTCCGTGGATGTCTGTGTGTGTCCGTGTGTTCCTGTGTGTGTCCGTGTGTGCATTTTTCTGACTTTGTGTGTCTGTGTGTGTCTGTGTGAGTCTGTGTGGGTCTGCGTGTGTATGTTTGTGACTGTGTGTCTGTGTGTGTCTGTGTGTGTCTGTGTGTGTCTGTGTGCGTCTGGGTGTTCTGTGTGTCTGTAAGTCTGTTAGTCTCTGTGTGTCTGTGTGTTTCTGTATGTGTATCTGTGTGTGTATGTTTGTGTCTTAGTGTGTCTGTGCGTGTCTGTGTGTGTCTTAGTGTGTCTGTGCGTCTCTGTGTGTGTCTGTGTGTATTCGTGTCTTTGTGTTTATGTATCTGTTTGTTTCTGTGTGTCTCTGTGTGTCCGTGTGTGTCTGTGTGAATCTGTGTGTGTCTGTGTGTGTTCGTAAGTTTGTATCAGTGTGTTTGTGTGTTAGTGTCTGTGTGTGTATCTGTGTGTGTCCGTGTGTGTCTGTGTATGTCCGTGGATGTCTGTGTGTGTCCGTGTGTTCCTGTGTGTGTCCGTGTGTGCATTTTTCTGACTTTGTGTGTCTGTGTGTGTCTGTGTGAGTCTGTGTGGGTCTGCATGTATATGTTTGTGACTGTGTGTCTGTGTGTGTCTGTGTGAGTCGGTGTGGGTCTGTGTGTGTATGTTTGTGACTGTGTGTGTATGTGTGTGTGTGAGTGTGGGAAGTATGTGTCTTTGTTTGTCTGTGTGTGTCTGTGTGCCTGTGTGTTTGTGTGTGTGTCTTTGTTTGTCTGTGTGTGTCTGTTAGCCTGTGTGTTTGTGTGTGTGTCTGTGTGTGTCTGTGTGCGTCTAGGTGTTCTGTGTGAGTCTGTGTGTCTGTGTGTCTGTAAATCTGTTAGTTTCGGTGTGTGTCTGTGTGTTTCTGTGTCTGTATCTGTGTGTGTATGTTTGTGTGTGTGTATGTGTGTGTTTGTGTGTGTCTTAGTTTGTCTGAGTGTGTTTGTGTGTGTCTTAGTTTGTCTGAGTGTGCCTGTGTGTGTCTGTGTGTGTTTGTGTGTGTGCGTCTGTATGTGTCTGTGTGTTTCTGTGTGTGTCAGTGTATCTGTGTGTGTCTGTGTGTGTCTGTGTGTGTCAGTGTATCTGTGTGTGTCTGTGTGTGTCTTAGTGTGTCTGTGTATGTCTGTGTGTTCCTGTGTGTATCCGTGTGTGCATTTTTGTGACTGTGTGTTTTTGTGTGCCTGTGTATGTCAGTGTGTTCCTGTGTGTGTCCGTGTGTGCATTTTTTTGACTATGTGTGTCTGTGTGTGTGTTTATGTGTGTTTTTGTGTGTCTGTGTGTGTCTGTGTGAGTCTGTGTGGGTCTGCGTGTGTATGTTTGTGACTGTGTGTCTGTGTGTGTCTGTGTGAGTCTGTGTGGGTCTGTGTGTGTATGTTTGTGACTGTGTGTGTGTGTCTTAGTGTGTCTGTGCGTGTCTGTGTGCGTCTGGGTGTTCTGTGTGAGTCTGTGTGTCTGTGTGTCTGTAAGTCTGTTAGTTTCGGGGTTTGTCTGTGTGTTTCTGTGTGTGTATCTGTGTGTGTATGTTTTTATGTGTGTATGTATGTGTTTGTGTGTGTCTTAGTTTGTCTGAGTGTGTCTGTGTGTGTCTGTGTGTGTTTGTGTTAGTCTGTGTGTTCCTGTGAGTCTGTCTTTTTGTATGTCTGTCTTTTTGTATGTCTGTGTGTCTGTGCGTGTCAGTGTATCTGTGTGTGTCTGTGTGTGTCTTAGTGTGTCTGTTTGTGTCTGTGTGTGTCTGTGTGTCCGTGTGTGCCTGTGCGTGTCTGTGTGTGTTTGTCTGTAAGTTTCTGTGTATGTCTGTGTGTGTGTGTGTGTCTGTGTGTGTGTGTTCGTGTGTGTCTCTGTGTGTCCGTGTTTGTCTGTGTATGTCCGTGGATGTCTGTGTGTGTCTGTGTGTTCCTGTGTGTGTCCGTGTGTGCATTTTTGTGACTGTGTGTGTCTGTGTGTGTGTTTATGTGTGTTTTTGTGTGCCTGTGTGTGTCAGTGTGAGTCTGTGTGTGTCTGTATGTGTATGTCTGTAACTGTGTGTGTGTGTGTGTGTGTGTGTTTATGTGTGTGTAAGTCTGTGTGTTCTGTGTGTGTATGTTTGTGACTGTGTGTGTCTATGTGTGTCTGTGTGTCCGTGTGTTTGTGTGTGTATCCGTGTGTGTCTGTCAATTTCTGTGTGTGTATCTGTCTGTATATGTGTGTGTGTGTGTGTGTGTGTGTGTGTCCGTGTTTGTTTGTGTGTGTCCATGTGTGTGTGTGTGTGTGTGCTTGTGTGTATGTGGGATCAAAAATATATATTATTGTAAATATGTTATCATAAGCATTTTTTGTAAGCATTGAACTGAGTCACTCATCTGGTTCTGACATCCTCTTAATGGTTTTATTTTTGTTTTCTGAAAGATATACACATTTTTCCGAACATAAAATGAAAAGGAGCTTTCATAAGATCTTGAATTATTAAACAACTTAGACTTTCACAAAATAATGTATGAAAAATAAAATAAAGTACAGATTCAATTTTTTAATTCAAGCTCTATTGCATTAATAAAGCTCGTGTGGTTTTAAAGTTACTGGCGATTAAAATATGCTAATGAAATAGCGTAAAAAATTTATGATATGTTACACGCTGATAATATGAATAAATATGTAGTAATTTTCAATTAGGCACAACTTTAGAACTACACAAGCTTTTTTAATGCAACAATGCTTAAATTAAAGCATTTAATCTGTACTTTATTTTGTTTTGTATACATATTTTTGTAAGAGTCTGAGTTGCTTAGTCATTCAAGATCTTATAAATGCTCCTTTTTATCATATTTTCGAAAAAATGCCTATATCTCTGTTTATGGGGCCTATTTAAAGAAAAGGTAAAACACGATTTTATTTGTTTTATTCGAAAAATCATATCTTGCAGTGTCAGTCAAATCTGTTTTCCGAAGGTCGGGTACTCTCCTTGTTAGTACAACGAACATAATATTTAAGATTTCAATTTTTAAACTTCGAAAAAAAATAAAATACATATTTTATATTAAAATACTATTGTCAATAAAATTAGCAAATTCATGTATAATAATACAATATATGAAAATGCAATCTAGCGATGTTAGGAGCGAGGTAAATTTTGCTAGTATGGTATTAAATCAGTATCAAGAAAGTATCAAAATAGTATTAATAACCTATCAATACAGTATCAATAGAGTATCAAATAAAGTATTAAGAATGCTTGAATGAAATGATATACTAGGCTTAGCGAATATCATAGTCATATAATAAGATAACTAAACTTCAAATGTTACATCACTAATATAAGAGTTTTAATAGATATTCATATTTTAAATAACCTTCAGCTCATAATTAATATATATAAATTGAATTTCATTGGTTAATTCTATTGATTTTATAGTTCGAGTTAACAACTCTATCAACTTTTATTGATCATCGAATGACATCATCAACATTCTCTAGCTTTCATCGACTTTATTGACTGTCATTAATATCGATCAAGTGAATTACATCTTCACCCTAGACCTCTCAGATAAGTATTCTTTCTTATCGCGACTTATGGCGTCATTTAACAAAAAACTTTGTAAGGAAGTACGGAAAGCTCCATCCACGCTCCCAACTATTAGGGTTCGATTATGTAATTACCCCACTGTTGACCCCCAGACTTCAACTTCAGAGAAGTGCTTAGTGCGATTAACATTCAAGTAGTTGACAAATAAATTAAAGTTTTGTATAGTTTTTACTATTTAAGGGGACGCTGTATCTCTCTATCCTTTTCTAATTGAAAAATGTAAGTTTTTTGAAAATCTAGTGATTATTGATAGAAATTAAAGGTTGTCCGCTACTTGTTTAGTAAAAAGTAATATTTTCTCTGATGAGGACCAATTAATTTTGTTGCTTTTTTTTCGAGTAAAGTTTGACATACTTACAAAATCCTAAGTAAGGCTAGAGAATACGTTATTTAAGTATGTCAAACTTTACTTGAAAAAAAAAGCAATAAAATTAGTTGGTCCTCATCAGAGAAAATATTAATTTTTACTAAACAAGTAGCGGACAACCCTTAATTTCTATCAATAATAACTAGTTTTCCCAAAAATTTACATTTTTTAATTAGAAAAGGATAGAGAGATACAGCGTCCTCTTAAAAACATTCATTTTAATCATTTTTCGCTAATATATAAGGATAATGTTGTAAAAAATATATTTGATTCGCTAATTAGCTTAGTAATAATCTCAGTCTCTATTACAGTCTAGATGAGTATCAATTGATTTGTTTTGAGTTTATGATGCTTCTTCGATTCTTTTATTTTCTTTGTATGCAAAAATGTATGATACGTGTTAAGCTTTGCAATTGCAAGATCCATAGTTTTAATTATGTATATTGTTGAGTTTCTCTGAATTAACTTGCAGAATTTCATTTCAAATTTAGAAATTTACTTCTATAATAGAAACAGAAGGTTTTTCTATTTAAAGAGATTTTTATTAAGAAAATCTGAAACTCAGCATACGAAATATCTTGTGTTCGTGAGGGTGGAGACAGAAAGAGAAGTCACTTTACATACACATCAGCGATCTCATTTTTTGTTTCTTTTCTATTAATTGCACATCTCTTAAAGATATGTATCTATTTACATTAATTTTTATATATATTTCTTATATATATTTTATTAAACTCTTAAAACAATGAGCCATTGCACAAATCTAATTGGTTTTAATAATCACTAAGCCCTAACTAAGCTGAGGCTCTGAATGTTTACTTGTCTTTTGACTGCCAAGCAAGAAGTGAAGTATACTAATTCGAGTGCGAGCTTGATTGAAAAACTCAACGTTTGTTGTACTGAAAAAGGGGGAGAGGTAATAATGTCGCAAGATAATTCTAGAAGCCTTTTTCAAAATTAAAAAAAATTTGTACGAAATTCAAATAGCCTCAAACGGCCTAAACATACCGTTCTCCACGGAACGGTTGACAAAATGGTCCATAAATCATGTAAGTTATCATAAGACAAGAAAACACTCAAAATTAAAATACCATTTGTCTTCAGAAATATACCGACACCTATCACCAAAAATACAGAATATATATGAATCAGTGTATGCAAAATGGAACCTAAGTCCAATTTTGGGTCAAATTTAGATAGCTCCATATTACGTAATAGAATTGCAATCTTCATCAAATGCAATGTTCAAATGCTATATAAAAGCATTTTTTAAATATTGAGTTCTGCAAAAAGGGACCTAAGTCCCGGACTTAGGTTATTTTTTGCCGAATTTAATATTTTTGCATATATTGAAATCCCTTAATTTTAAGGGATGAGATACGATTAAAGTGCATGAAAAATGATGCTACGTCATAATCTAAATAGTAAATGGTGAAAACCTTATTTTTAAAATTTTAGTTTCTGCAAAAAGTTAAAATTAAAAAAAAAATCGTTAAAGAAAAAATAGGAAATAGTATATTAAGATACAAGTGGCTAAAATGGCCCATTATTTGACGGCGTGAGATTAGCAGCCGAGCGTAGCGAGGCTGCTAAACGCCGTGAAATAATGGGACATTGAAGCCACGAGTATCTTATACTATTTTATAGCTCGAGTGATATAAATTCGCCATATTAAATCTGTACTAATAAAAAACAATAACAAACAAAAACTACGCACTTCACGAATGATAATTCAAAAAATAAAAACGAAAACTATAAAAAAGCAAGTACTAGGCGTTCCGTGAATGATAAATTAAAAAAAAGAAAGCGAAAACTATATATGAGCCAAAACTAAACACTCCGTGAATGATAAATCGAAAAAGATTTTAAAAAATTATAATTTTAAAAATATACTTAAAACGTGTAATAATAATTAATTTTAATCAATATAATTGATATTATGTGAAATTTTTTGTTGAAATCATTTTTTATAAAGTCAAATTTAAATTTTGTTTCGCGAATGTATTAGCGTCGTAGGAGCCGTGAGGAGGTAACTCATGTATAGTATAGCAATAGAAATCGTGCGTAGTAATAGGGGATTCCCCGAAGCATTTTATAATACAACGCCGAAATAACTATACCTCTTCGCTTCGCATGTTACGCTACTATCAATTTTAGTTTTATCCGTATTTTACTTGCTTATAATTGTTATTTAATTTTAAAATTGTTAACATGAATGAGCTGCAATAATCCACACCTTATAATTATCAATGAAAACTATAAAATAATCAAAATATTAAATTATTGCTTATTATACTGACGTTCCTTGTTGATCAAGTGTCAAGGCACATTTAAAATTAGTCTTTCTTTATTGAACCGTATGAAAAAGTTAAAAATTTTTCACAGTTCCTTTTTTTTCACTGTTAAAAAATAGGCTATTTTTGTTTCGGGAAAACGTGTCAAAAGCGCGAATTTATGTCACGCAGTGCTATAAAAATAGTTAATAGTTTTAGTTAAAGTTTTTTCAGATGGTTACGTTTCTATAAAAAAATCAGAAATTGAAGATTTAAAAAAACTGATAAATTACATACAAAGTCAATATAAAAAAGTTTTCAACGTTCTTCTTGAATATCCTACTTATGATTAATAATATTTATCTGTATTCATTTATTTATTTACTTATTTATTTATTTATTCATGTTAGTATTTAAAGAAATTTAGTAATTATTTATTAATGAATTGTTGAAAATTATTTTTCTAAATAAATTTCTAGTTTTATATGTATGAAATAATATAACAATATTGTGAAATGTATTATTGATGAATAAAAGTTAAATATATTTCCATAAAAATGTTAATTTTTACAGATTCTGCAAAAAGGGACCTAAGTCCACTGGCTTATCAATTATTTTTATCAATTAAAAAAATTCATCGGACAGTTTTAGCAATAGTAAATGTATTATCTCATTTTTGACAATACCAACATACCAACTACGAATGTAATGAATTTTAAGTTAATCCACCAAGCGTAAGAGAAGTAATACACTATTTTTCATTTCTCCAAAATTTGTTAGAATGGACTTGGGGCCCTTTTTGCATGCGCCGATTCATATATCATTATTATTTTTTTAACATTGTTTTATAGTAAAAAGAATACCATTAATAATCCAATATATATTTAACATACAAGCGCAAGTTTACATTATAAGTACACTACAAATTAAATTTTTTACAAAATCGATTAAAGAACATTACAAAAGACGTCAAAAAAGTTTACAATTAAAATTTAACACAGATTCATTTTTCTTCCCAAAATCTTCATTCTTCATTCTTGAGAAATTCATTGCAAAATTGCGCGGACCGTAAGAGGCTGTACTTAAGCCAAGTAATCAACTGCGTGAATATTAATTGTCAATAGCATTAAAATATTAATAGAGCGTTTATAAGTTGATGTAGCAGTTTTAATAACAGCCACTCTACTAAGGCCATCTGTTCCTTGAAACAATCCAATGATTTGTCCATGCGGCCACTTTATCGGAGGAAGCAGCTCATCTCAAAATAGCACTATCTCTCACACTGGAATGATTTGGAATCAACCACTTTGAACGTTGCTGTAATTGACTGATGAATTCTGTCTGCCATCTTTTCCAAAACTGGTTACGCTTAAGAATCAACAACTGCCACCTGGACGATACAGATATGTTTTCCTGGGTATCTATGAACGGTTCTGGAGGAGTAGTTAAGGACGCTCCAATGAAAAAGTGACCAGGGGTCAACATTGAAATATCCTCTTCGTTGACAGCTGCTGCACTAAAAGGGCGCGAATTGAGACACGCCTCAATCATTGCTCCGACAGTTGAGAACTCTTTGAACGTTAGTTTAACTTCTTCTATAACCCATACGAGATGTCGTTTGAAGGAATTTATGTAAGCCTCCCAAATACCACCGAAGTTCGCAGCACAAGGTTGTATATATGTCCATTCAACATTATCCTTTGCAATAATCGCAGCTATCTCCTGGCTTAAAGCGAACGCAGCAGAAAACATCCGATGAAGTTCAGCTTCTGCGCCAACAAAATTCTTAGCATTATCTCTATAAATAACATTGCAATAACCTCTGCGAGAAGCAGCTAGGAATGCATTCGTAGTGAGATCAGACACTACCTCTATATAAATCGCTTCTACCACAAGACCAATGAATAATGTTACGTAACCTTTATACGCATTATGATCTCTGCCTGCTGTAGTACGAAGAAAAAATGATCCAGCCAAATCCAAACCAGTATAAGTAAATGGACGAGCGGGATTTAAATGCACAGCTGATAATAGTGCCATCATCTGTTCCATGGATTTACCTCTAAACCAAATGCATCAAATAGATTTGCCAATAACATTGCGACCTCCCATAATCCAAAATTGTCGACAAAGATGACTATGTACCAATGCTGGGCCACCGTGTAATGTCACAATATGAGCCTTCTCTATGATTAAGCGTGTAACATGGTGATTCTTTGGCGAAATGATGGGATGTTTTTCGTCTTCAGACAGGTAGGAATTATGTAACCCGCCACCTACTCTTAATAGCCCATCTGAATCTTAATACGACGACAGTTTACGAATAAAACTAGATTTAGAAATTACTTTATCTTCTTTTAATAATTGAATTCCCTGATCAAAAACCTCTAGTTAAACTAATCTCAGAAGAATAATGCGTCCAGCTGATAATTCCGATGCTTAAAGCCAACTCAAAAGCCTTTTTGATGATTCAAGAAACGCATTAGAACGCCATCGTTGTATAAGCTAAAATACGAACAACTCGATCGACAGATGAAAATTTGAGCAATCACTCCTTAAAATAATCTTGCATCTGAACCACCAAGCCAAAAATGCGTTCAGAATTACGCTCTTCTAATTCAGTTTGCCATTCCTCATAACCCATTGGCCATGGTGAATATCCCTGCAGTTTTTTCGCCTACACGATTTGCTACAGGGTTTTCGAAGAGCTTTGGGAAATTTTGCTGTATTTCCTTAAGATGCTTTTAAATGTCGTCACTTCAGAAAATAAGTTTATGGAACAATCCATAGAAAAATCAACAAATACTCTAGAAGATTATATAGGTTACCCTGCAGTCAAATATTAAGATAAATTCACAGATATTTCTCCAGATATTTCATTAAAAATTAAAAAATATTTGTTTTGCAGGGTCTCTTACAGTTTTATATAGGGAAAATTTTCTAGATTTTGCTACAGAATTACCTAAACAAAATTTTCTCATGCTCTACATCTTTTCGAATCTTACTCATTGTAAAAAACCCTGCCCTTTATGAAATAATCTGCAAGTAAATCTATAAGAAATTCTACGGAAAAATCTATAGAAGAATAATCTATAGTATAGCCTAAAGAGTCTTAGGTACATAATCCTATAGAAAAACCAAATTTATGACTAAAGAAATTCCTAGAAACATTCCAATAAAACACTCACCTGTATAATTTTCTATAAGGTTTACTTCAGACTTTCCAGCAGAGAATTGTCAAGAATTTCCTGCAGGATTACCAAAATAAATTATTGCCTTATTTATTTCAGATTTATAATAAAATTTACAAGAATTTTCATAAAATATTATATAAAATATCCTAAGTGCAATTTGATTGATATCAAATTATTTAATATTTTTTTGTTAGTATATTAATAAGAAATTATGAGTTAATCACTCGATAATTATTTTTCTAACATAGGATAAACGAGGTAAACCTCATAGTGTTCGCTCTTCGAAGAACAAAGAGCTTCTACTAGGCAACTCGAAGTATTCTGGTCTTGAATATCTACACCTTGGAAATTTGTATAAACGATCACAAAACTTGGAGAAACGCTGCCTAGCAAATGAAAATAGCTAATTTGCTTACTTCTTTATGTGCAGTGGTATTAGTCCAGTGACCAAAATTTTTTCTGATTTTTGTTGCGGAAAATAGGACCCGAAAACTATGAAAAACAAAAAAAAGGAAGTCCCTGTGGGCAAAACTGAGAAAAAAAGTTCCATCAGGCACACTCAGAAAAAATTACTACTTAATCATGACCTAAGTTATAAATCAAACGACCAATTTGAAACTATAGTAACTAGCCTACAATACCTCGCTCCCAACGTCGCTCGGTTTAATTTTTTCATACAATCAGAATCTGCAATGTGAAATGATGGTAAATATGAATTTTTAGAGTTTAACTTTAAAGTTTACAATCTATGGATGGTTAGACTTTCCCCTATTAAAAAAATACACGTTTTCTTGCACGTGAACAGAAAACGTGTAAGAAACACGTATTTTCTACACGTGTTTCTTACATGTAAAATTCACGTGTTTTTTAATGTATTTTTTCACGTGTTTTTTTCATGTGTATTTTTCAGGTGTATTTTTTACACTTCTTCGGCAATCGAAGAGCTTCTATTGTCTCGCTTCATATATCTGATGCGCCTTCGAAATCCGTTTATGGGATAAGAAAACTTGGAGAAACACCACATAGTGATTTAAAATTAAACGTACGTAATCGATCATTAATAGCGATTTTAAATCACTAGGTAACGTTTCTTGAAGTTTTTTTATTCCTTAAACGAATTTCGAAGACGCATCAAATATATGAGGCCAAACAGTAAAACCTCTTCGATTGCCAATACGCTGTAAAAAAATACACATGGAAAAAACACGTAAAAAATACACATAAGAACTTACATGAAGAAACACGCAAATTTCACACGTACAAACACATATAGACATGTCCATACACGTAAGAACACGTACACACACGCACAGGAACGTACACACACATACAAACACATGCAATCACCTACGCTTACGTACAATCACGTACGATTACGTACAAACATGTGAACAAACGTACGAACACCTACCATCACATAAAATCACCTACAAACATGTACACACACGTACGATTACGTACAATTACGGACAAACACGTACAAACAAGTACAATCACGTGCTATCACGTACAAACTCGTACGATCACGTACATATACGTACAAACACGTGAACACTCATACAATCATGTGCGATCACGTACAATCACGTACACACACGTAAAAACGTACAAAAAGATACAATCACGTGCAAATACGAACAAACATAAAAAAAAGCAAAAACACAAACAAACATGTATAAACACATACAAACACGTAAACGCACGTACAAACATGTACAGTCACGTACAAACACGTATGATCACGTACAAACACGTATGATCACGTACAAACACGTATGATCACGTACAAAAACATACGACCACGTACCATCACCTGAACTACGTACACCCATGTATAAATACGTACACACACGTACATACACGTACACACACGTACAAACACATACAATCACGTATACATACGTACAGTTACATATAATCACGTAAAATCACGTACAATCACGAACGAACTTTTAACGATACGTACAAACACTTTCAATCACATACAATAAGCTACAAAGACGTATACACGCGTACAAACACATACACATAAAAACAAACACGCACACACATACGAACAAACAAATACATTTACATACAATCACGTGCAATCACGTAGACGCACGTACAAACATATGCACATATGCACAATCACGGACAAACACGTACTGACACGTACAAACACGTACAGACACGTATATTCACGTACAAACACGTGAACAAACGTATAAACACGTGCAAACACATACACGCACACGTACAATCACGTATAGACACGTGCAAACATGTATGAACACGTACAATCACGTACAGACACTTTCACACACGTACAAACACGTACTCACACGTACAAACACGTACAGACAAGTACCCAAACGTAAAAACACGTACAGACACGTACGCATACGTACAAACACGTACAAACACGTACAAACACGTACAAACACGTACAAACATGTACAAACACGTACAAACACGTGAACAAACGTACGCACACGTACAATCACGTATAGACACGTACAAACATGTATGAACACGTACAAACACGAACAGACACTTTCACACACGTACGAACACGTACTCACACGTACAGACACATATATACGTACAATTACGTACAATCACGTAAAATCACGTACACACACGTATTCACACGTACAAACACGTACAGGCAGGTGAACACACATACAAACACGTACGCACACGTACAAGCACATACGATCTCGAATATATACGTACAATTACGTAAAATCACGTACACGCACGTACAAACACGTGCAAATACATACACGCACACGTACAATCAGATACAAACACGTGCAAACACATACACGCACACGTACAATCAGATAGAAACACGTGAAAACACGTACAATCACGTATTAACACATACAAACACGTATGAATACGTACAAACACGTACAGACACGTGCACTCACGTACAAACACGTACAAACACATACAATCACGGATATATACGTACAATTACGTACAATTACATAAAATCACGTACACACACGTACAAACACGTACGAACACGTACACGCACGTACAAACACGTGCAAACACATACACGCACATATACGATCACATACAAACACGTACAAACACGTACAATCACGTGCAATCGCGTACAAACAAGTACAGACACGTACAGATACGTAATAATACGTACAAACAAGTACAGACACGTACACACATGTACAAACACGTACACACACGTACCAACACATACAATCACGAACATACACGTACAATTACGTACAATCACGTAAAATCACGTACAATCACGAACAAACTCGTAAACACACGTATGAATACGTTTAATCACATACAATAAGCTACAAAGACGTATACACACATTCAAATAAATACACATACATAGAAACACGTACACACACGAACAAACACACGCAAACACGTACAATCAGGTACAACCACGTACTCTCAGGTATAAACATATACACATATGTCCAATCACGGACAACCACGTACAGACACGTACCAACACATACAGGCACGTACAAACACGTGCAAACACATACACGCACACGTACGATCACATGTAAACACGTACAAACACTTACAATCACATACAGACATATACACACACGTACAAACACGTAAACAAAAGTACAAACACGTACAATAACGTCAAATCACTTACGATCACTTACAATCACGTACAAACACGTACAATAACGTGCAATCACGTACGATCACGTGCAACCACGTACGATCACGGACAATCACGTACAACCACGTACACGAACTTTCAAACAGGTACACGCACGTACACATATGTAGAAACACTAATTGTAATATATATAGCTAACATTTCAAAAAACTTCATAATTATGTCACAACTACATCACAGATGGAAACAAATTTAAATTTTCCAAATTCGAAACGCTTAAAAACGTTCATAATAACGTTATGGCACGTTTTTATATATGCAATTGGATTCTCGTATATAAAAAATATATGTATCTTCTGATTTTTATTTTAAAAAATGTTATATCTCGAGTTTATATAAAGAATAAATATATCATAAACCGATTTTTACTTTCAGACCTAAAGCATTTTAATATAATAGTATAGATAATACTTGCTTATACATCGTTCAAATATTTTCAAACTTTTACCCTAATTTTCTCTTTATTTTCATGGCTAACCCCCTTTTCTCTCAGCTTATAAGAACGATTTCACATATTCATTTCTTCAAATTTTCATGGCTTACCTTATGTTTTCTTAAAGCAATGAAAAGATGGAAGTTGTAAGATTATTTTTTAAAAGTTTCATAAAATTTTCCTCAGTGTAGAAAATAACATGGGAGATTGATGAGCCTTCTTAAGAATAAATAAGTTAGCGGTCAGATGCTAGCCGTCAGATGAAAAATGTAACGGTTTTGAACTGAAAATCATTAGCTCATAATTACTATCAAGAGTCGATATTGATGATGAATGAACAAACATACAGAAGAAGACTTTAATCATTAAATTATCTCATAGCGACAAAAAGTAATTAAGAAAATTTTTTAAAATTGTACACTTGCCATTATTTATTTTTAACATAATTTTTGTGGATAAAAAAAGATAAAACCAAACCCATTAATTTTCAGAAATATGCATTTCAAGTTATTATTTGATTATTTGAAAAGAGTTCTCACTTAATTGTAGCCAGCTAGATGTATACTAATGTTAATAAATAAATGATGGGTGACGTGCATTTTTTAATATTGAATTAAGTTATCATTTCTGACGCCCCAAGTGCTTCATATATTGTGAGCGCCCGAGTACGTACGGCCCTGACACCGTACGATACTGGAAGTTGCACGCGCAAACACCAAAAAGACCAAAGTGGTTGAACAAGCAAGCGCGCGTATATACGTACACGCGCTTGCATGTGTAAGTACCGCTGAAAGTACTCGGCGGCTCTCTTCTACTAAGGTAGAAGAGTGGGAGAAAGACCGAAGAGAGCTGATGCAAGCAGTGCGAGGAGCTTGGGACTCTCGTCACTCTTGGATTTGCTCTCTCAAAGTCTAGACGTGCGCTTGCTCGAGGTATAACGGGCGATTGGCCAAACACGTGCCTCAAGCAAGCAGTGGTCTTTTGTCTATTACAATTAGCGTTTGAATATATATAATCTTTTGTATTGAATATTAAAATAAAGAGCCTATCCAAGAAATACCTTTTCCTTACCCTATTAACCAGTGTAAAGCCCCGAATATTAAGGCGTTTGGTCCTTAATAATAACGGACTTCACACATAAGAGAATGAAGACTTAGTCATTAAAAATGAATCCCTGAATCAAGAACTTATTAAATTAAAAAAAAACAATAAATGATGATGAAGCCATTAAAATGGTTCGTGATAATCTAACTCAAAAAATAGATGATACTGCTCAAGAGCAAGAAGAAAAAATTAATGAATTAAAAGAAAAATTAAAAAACAATGGGATTCGAACGCGAGGTTTCGAACCTTACAATAACAAGATAAAAATTCCTTTGCCAAAGTATGAAGGCACTGAGGTTGAAAGGCCTATGAAATTCCTAAATGAATTCGAAAAATATATTGCGTTGAAAAAATTAGAAGAGGAAGAAACTCTTGAACTTTTACACACGGTTCTCCAAAAAGATGCAAATGAGTGGTGGTACATCTATCAAGATGATGTACTGACCTATGAAGATTTTAAAAATTTATTCCTTGATAGATATTGGAATGAAGATGTCCAAAGAACAACGCGAAGGAAAGTTGAGTTTGGACAATACTATGAGAATGGCAAATTAAGTCGTATGGCTTATGCTACGCAAGTATATGGTTTCGCTAAAGAGTTAAATCTCCAATACTCTGATGAAGAATCAGCCGAAAAAATTAGCAAACATTTCAGCAGAAATGTTAGGCAAGCCATGCAATTCTCTCAAAAGAAAGATAAAAATACTTTATTTAAAATTTTGTCAGATTTCGACAATGATGATAAACTGCAGGAAAAAAGAGCAGTAAATAAAAATTATAGTCAACAAAAAATATTTAATAAAAACGAAAACAGTAATAAAACGTATCATAATCATAGAGAAAAGGTACTAAGGAAAATAGAAAAAATGGAAGAACTAGGAATAATAAGGAGATCAAAAAGCCCTTACATAAATAAGTTACAGTAATTAAAAAAGATGGCACTGTAAGGCTTTGTTTAGATGCTCGTAAATTAAATGAGAAAATAATTGACGATTACGAAGCTCCACCCTCAATAGAAGAGATTTTTCTCAGATGTAAAGAGAAAAATTTCATGTCGAGCTTAGATTTAACAAGTTCGTATTGGCAAATTGAATTAACAGAGCCAAGCAAAAAATATACGGCGTTTAAAATCGATAACAAAGTATATGAATTTAATGTAGCAGCTTTTGGCATAAAAACCAGCAGCGCTGCACTATTGAGAGGACTAGACTACGTAATAAAAGATATGCAAGAATTCGTTCTAGCTTTCGTAGATGATCTGCACATAAGGTCATCGACATTCGAAGAGCATATGGATCATTTAGAGCAATTATTTATTAAAGCAATTAAATATAATTTGACATTTAATTTTAAAAAATCAAATTTCTTAAAGCAAAAAATTGAATTTCTTGGACACTTTATAACGTCAAAAGGAATAACACCAGATCCAGAAAAAATTAAATCAATAAAACACTTTAAAACACCAAGAAATGTTAAAGAATTACAAGCATTCTTGGGGTTTGTAAATTTTTACACAAAATTCGCGAAAGGTTATGCGAATGAAATATTGCCATTAATCGACTTATTAAGAAAAAATGTACCCTATAAATGGGGGGCAAGGCAGCAAAAAGCCTTTGAAAGTATAAAGGAACTTTTCAAGGAAAATATCATCTTGAAATTCATAGATATGGAAAAACCTTTTATACTAACGATAGATGCAAGCGATTACGCAATAGCTGCAATCAGTTAGATGAATATAATCACGAAAATATTGTCTGCTTTATTAGCAGAACATTAAAAGGTAGTGAATCAAATTATTTTACTACTGAAAAAGAATTATTAGCTGTCGTATGGTCCTTACATAAGCTTGACACATATCTGAGAGGTGCCAAAGAAATAATCGTGAGAACTGAGCATGAAGCTATTACATTTTTAAATAAATGTAAATTTAACAATTATAGATTGAGAAGATGGGCCTTATCAATTCAAGATTTCAATATCAAACCAGAGCATATAGCTGGAAAAATAAACTTCGCTGCAGATTTTTTAAGCGGACAAACATCTGACAACGCAAAATACGACGAAAATGAAGTAGTAATTGCGAATATCAGAAATAAATTAAAAATAAGTAAACAATTAGAAAAATTGTTAAAAAGCTTTAAAAAAGCGCAAAATAATGATGCATATTGCATCAAAATAAGAAAAAAATTAAACGAATTAAGGAATGATAAAATAAAAAATCATTATAAATTCGAAAATGATTTTTTATACAAAATAGATGAATCAGGATTGAAAATAATAATACCTGAATCGCTATTAACAGAATTAATAATAGAAATACACGATTTTTACGGGCACATTGGTCCCAAAAAAACGCATAAATTATTAATAGAAAGCTTCACAGCTCCTAAATTAAAAAAGCAGGTACACAGAATTTTAAAATCATGCATTACTTGTCAAAAAACAAAATACTTGACAGTAAAATATAATGCAGAAATGCAACCAATCGTAGTAAACGAAAAAAATGAAATACTATCGATTGATTTTTATGGTCCATTGCCAACATCTATAGGAGGCGTTAAATATATTTTAACAACTATAGATGTATTCTCTAAATACGTTGTAATGTATCCCATTAAAAAGGCAAATACATTAACAACAATTAAAAAAATATTCAACGATTATGTACCAAATTATGGTAAACCACAGTCAATAATGACTGACCATGGTACACAATTTACGTCAAAAAAATGGATAGAAGAATTAAAAAACGAAAATATTAAAATAATTTATTCATCCATTAGACATCCACAAAGCAATATTGTGGAAAGAATTCACCGAGAATTAGGTCGATTCTTTAGAACTTTTGTGAATAATTCACATAAATCATGGGCGTCATATATGCAAAAAATTCAAAGCATAATGAACGAAACTACCCATGAAACAACAGGTTTTACGCCAACCGAATTACATATGGGCGAAAAACCAACTAGAATATGGGAAAAGTATTTTAAATTAGAAAATACTGACGTACCATATAAGAGGAAAATTTTCTATGCAAGAAATAAAATGCATAAGAAAATAAAAGATAGAGCAAACGCAAAAAATGCGAAAAGTACTCATTATCAATTTAATTTAAATGATAAAGTACTGCTCAAATCATTAAATGTATCAAGTGCAGATGATGATAAAATCGCAAAATTTTTTGAGATATATGAAGGCCCATTCATTATCAAAAACATCATAGTACCAGATACATACAAATTAATTGATGAAAAAGGCGTAGAACGTGGAAAGTTCCATGTAGAACACTTAAAACCGTTCTATGAGCCTTTAACTTAAAAAGAAATAATATTTTAAAATAAATACTAAGCATTGGAATGCGAAAAACATAGAAAAATAACGTGTATATACTGTAGCATGCGTACTTGCACTAGTAGTACACTAAAGGTCAAAGGCAAAGACCGAAAATGTACTACTATAGGTGCGACAAATATACGTACACACGCACACATATATACAGTCAAAAAATAAGTAAGAATTTTGAAAGAAAAATTGACGAGACGCCTTATTGTTCGTCAAGGCGTCGCATTAGTCGCATCGTTATAATAAAAAAAAAAGAAAGAAAAAGAAGAAAGGTTCGCAATGGCCACACGACAACGCGAGAACGGTGCACAGACAATGCGTTATTTTAACGTTAAACACGTTAGCACTTCAGTGAACGAACAAAAAATAAATAATAAATTGATTGAGTGCGAATGGGACAGCGATCCGGAGATGCGAAGCGGCAATTTGGGCAGGGTGATGTACCCCAGCACATCTCGATTCGTCCAGCCAAAACCCATGGACTTCCACGAGCCTGGGTACTATTATTATATGAGGAATGACAAAATTACAAAAGAAACGAACACGCCAAAGAACAAAAATTGGAATCAAAAAGTAAAAAAAGAAACAAATAAAAGAAAAATAAAAAACAAGAAAGAAGAAAAAGAAATGTTTATGAAGGAGATATATTTACAAAAATCAAAAAAGAGAGTTAAAATTTATTACTCAGGACGGAAGTTAGAAGAACATAAAATGCTAAAAAAAGGAATAAACGCATGCAGAGACGATTTGGAAGAAGAAGAAAACATTGAAGAATGACTACAAAAAAAGAAAGTGAAAAAACAATAAAAAGTTAAAAAAAAAAATTGCTTAGTGTAGTTACCATAAAGTAATTATAATAAAAAAGAAAGTGTTTTGGTAAAAAAAAAAAAAACTAAAAATGATATAAGTTTAAAGTGAAAAACAAAAAAGGACACATTTCAGTTAACTTTACGTTATAAAAGAAAAATACATTTTGAGTTTGAGAAAGGAGAAATTTTTGTGTTAATACAAGAGAAAAAAAAGAATTTGTTTTAAGTTTAAAATATAAAGTTTAAGTAAAATGAAAAGAAAATATAAAATGGAAATGGAAAGATTTTTTAAAGTAATAAAAAAAAAAAAGAAATAAGATAATTGTTAGCAACGAGACGTTAAAACAGTTAAGTTAAATTAAATAAAATAAAATAAATAGATAAAAATTGTTACGTTTAAAAAAAAAAAAAGGACAATGTTAATGTTAGTTTTAGTTACAAAAGAAAAGAATTGTTTTTTAAGATTAGAAAAATAAAATTTTTGTTTGTTTTTTTTTCTTTCGCATTATTAATTAAATCTAAAGTGCAAGCAAAAAGAATAGTAAAAAATTGTTTTTAATTAAAAAAGAAACAAAGCAAGACAAAATAAAAATTTTTTTTTAGGGTGATGGAACAAACAGTTTTTTGTTTTTTTTCCTTTTTTCTCGTTTGTAATTTTATAAGAGAATTTATATCATGGAACTATAGGCGTAAAACAAATGTAATTTTATTTATGGTAACTATTTACAGAATATATTCAAGTTCAGTGTTAACAAGAAAAAATTCGTATTTTATTTTGGGGTGCATACCTCAACACCTACGGTAGTGTTAAGTGTGGTGTTTGTGGCGCAACTTCCATGTTTGCTTAAGTAAAAAAAAAATAGATTTTTTCACACTAATTATTTTAAAATAAATAAAAACGTAAAATCGATTTTAATTTTGAGGAGCAATGTGAGCGCCCGAGTACGTACGGCCCTGACACCGTACGATACTGGAAGTTGCGCGCGCAAACACCAAAAAGACCAAAGTGTTTGAACAAGCAAGCGCGCGTATATACGTACACGCGCTTGCATGTGTAAGTACCGCTGAAAGTACACGGCGGCTCTCCCTCTCTTCTACTAAGGTAGAAGAGTGGAAGAAAGACCGAAGAGAGCTGATGCAAGTAGTGCGAGGAGCTTGGGACTCTCGTCACTCTTGGATCTGCTCTCTCAAAGTCTAGACGTGCGCTTGCTCGGGGTATAACGGGCGATTGGCCAAACACGTGCCTCAAGCAAGCAGTGGTCTTTTGTCTATTACAATTAGCGTTTGAATATATATAATCTTTTGTATTGAATATTAAAATAAAAAGCCTATCCAAGAAATACCTTTTCCTTATCCTATTAACCAGTGTAAAGCCCCGAATATTAAGGCGTTTGGTCCTTAATAATAACGGGCTTTACACATAATAACTCAACCTTATTAACAAATATATTTCAAAGATCCGCTATAGCTAGGCATGGCGTCCTAGCTATAAACGACTTTATTAATAATAAAAGACACACAGGGTCCGAAATAGCTAAGCATGACGCGTTAGCTATTTAACGATCCTTTAACGCGACACCACAAAGAGTTTCTAAGTACAAATAATCATCTCCTAAAATAAAAATAGAACAAATAATACCATTTAAATAAATAACCATTAATATAATAGAATTACGGGTAAGGGAAGGTTACAATATCTAATTTTATTATTTTTTGTTGTTTGTAATTATTTTTTTTTACATTATAATTCTTGCTCAATAGGATAATAACCCTTGTTTTGGTCACGGATCTTGCTGTAACTAGCGGTTATGTTTTTATACGTGAAATCATGAAAAAAGCAGCAAGCATTTGGTCTAACACTCCATTATTCCAAGATTATGAGCTATTATGTTCAATTTTTTAAAAAAATCATTGTTTATAATATTGAATATTACCTCCTTAATGGGAGATTCCAAGTTCATTCTCAAAAATTCTAATGAAAGTTGAGATTTGATCATTTTAATTGAAAAAAAAGCATATTCAGAAAGCTCAATCCATTCAAAAGTTATAGCAAAATGAAAAACATGAAAAACTTCAGCACAACGATTTCATGAAAATTTAAGTTTAATTTTATGCTAATTTTTATAAAAATTTTTATAACAATTCTTATTTTTTAATATTTTTCGAACGAGTTGAGCTTTTTGAACGCGTTTTTTTTTAATTAAAAGGATTTAATCTAAACTTTTACTAGAATTTGGCAGAATAAACTTGGAAGCTTCTATTCGGGAGTAATATTCAATATTACAAAACAACGATTTTACAAAGAAATTGAACAAAAAAGCTCATAATCTTGGAATGATCGAGCGTTTTTCATGATTTTACGTGCAAATTCGCAAGTTACAGCAATATCCGTGACCCAGACAAGGGTAACTCTCCTTGTTCATTCCTTAATATTTTTCATGTTATATATATATTTTGAATTTGTATTTTAAAATTATTATTTCCTTATATTTATTTATTTTTTACAAAGTATCTATTAAATTTATTTATAATTTTTATATCAATCGTTCTGTTTATCGATTTCTATATATATATATATATATATATATATATATATATATATATATATATATGTGTATATATATATATATATATCCCTACATTATATAGTTATATAAAAAACAAAATTTCTCCTCTCCTACCCTTTATTTTTCCTCCTTCTACCTTGTATTCTCAAAACACCACAAGTTACCCCTCAAAATAACGTAAAAATGTCTAGAAATTTCTTCTTTTTTGAAAAACGAAAGAAAACCTTCACTACCCAAGTCATCCCTCCCTTCCTAGGTGCTACCCCTCATACACTCCTCATACACTCCTTATACACTCCTCATACACATATTTGCATCCATCTTAATGAAAATTCAGGAGAAGAAATTACTCATACTCATTTAATTAAATTGTCTCATTATGTGGACCCTATGATTCTTTTTTAATGTTCTCAGCAGGAGATTTATGTTAGAGTATTAGATATAAAAAAAATTTTAATAGTACAAATAGCGATTATCTTACAATATTATTTGTATAGAATAAATTAGAAACAAATATTATGAATATATTGTGGACATATTATATTGTGGACGATTAACTCAACAATATATATATGAGTCAAACTTTCTGAAGTGGGCCACTAAAAATCGAGTAGTTGAATTTAATATAATTTTTCACAGATAATTGAAGGTTTATATGTCAAAATCAATGTCTTAAAATATTTTTGGAAAATTTCAATTTTTGAAATATTTATAAACAAATGAATTTTTTTTTCGCTATTTTGATAAAATAGTGATTTCTTAGCAACTATTCGATAAAAATAAACGAAATTTGGTTTACATATGTATTAATACTAATAGAATAATATACTAAAAACTTTTTTTATAAAAACCGAAAATTATTTTTAAAAAAACCATTTTGCAATAAGCTATTGAAAATTTATTCAACTTCTCCTAAGGCTAGGAAATTTTTTCAGGGAGGATTTGATTTTTAAAGCATAAAACTAAAAATACGTGGAAGAAAATTTTAGTGCACTTAATTAGAAAAATAATTATGCATTTTTAAATATTGGAGTATGAGCGCAGACTGACTGGTTTTTGGCTTGTAAAATGAAAACTACTAAGAGAATCACTATGGTGTCAGTAGAAAATTTGTAGAAAATTAAATTATCAAGAAAATGAGAGGTCAAGCGATCTGATCGGTTTATTAGAACCGAAAAAAATTTGGAAAAACGGGAGAATTTTTCGTTTTTTCAAAAATTTATAACTTTGTTATTTATGAAGATTAAGAGCTGAAATTTGGCATCGAAGTAAATAATTATATCTTCTTTTAACGGTCCGAAGGCAGATACTATCGGATTATTAGTTTCTGCGCATTTGCAATTTTAATTTTTTTTACGCTTTTTTTTGTCAGGTTGTTATTAATTTTTTAAAATCGTTGTACATACTTTTCCAAAACGGTTTTGAAAACTAGAAATAAAATACTATTAAACATAATTTAAAGTTTTTATTAAAATAGTGTAAAAAATTAAAAAAATTAAACGCTTCACGGCACGCGCCTGTATATCTATATTGCTTCCCCGTACATCCCCACTTTTTACTGTCCGTCGCATGCTCGGCCGTTTACATTGATGTTATATAGTGCATATTTCATAATAAAAACTTGGAATAATGTTTAATGGTATTTTATTTCTAGTTTTCAAAACCGCTTTTGAAAAGTATGTACAACGATTTTAAACAGTAATAACCTGGCAAAAAAAGCGTAAAAAAAATTAAAATTGCAAATGCGCAGAAACTAATAATCCGATAGTATCTACCTTCGGACCGTTAAAAGAAGATATAATTATTTACTTCGATGCCAAATTTCAGCTCTTAATCTTCATAAATAACAAAGTTATAAATTTTTGAAAAAAACGAAAAATTCTCCCGTTTTTCCAAATTTTTTTCGGTTCTAATAAACCGATCAGATCGCTTGACCTCTCATTTCCTTGATAATTTAATTTTCTACAAATTTTCTATTGACACCATAGTAATTCTCTTAGTAGTTTTCATTTTACAAGCCAAAAACCAGTCAGTCTGCGCTCATACTCCAATATTTAAAAATGCATAATTATTTTTCTAATTAAGTGCACTAAAATTTTCTTCCACGAATTTTTAGTTTTATGCTTTAAAAATCAAATCCCCCCTGAAAAAATTTCCTAGCCTTAGGAGAAGTTGAATAAATTTTCAATAGCTTATTGCAAAATGGTTTTTTTAAAAATAATTTTCGGTTTTTATAAAAAAAGTTTTTAGTATATTATTCTATTAGTATTAATACATATGTAAACCAAATTTCGTTAATTTTTATAGAATAGTTGCTGAGAAATCACTATTTTATCAAAATAGCGAAAAAAAATTCATTTGTTTATAAATATTTCAAAAATTAAAATTTTCCAAAAATATTTTAAGACATTGATTTTGACATATAAACCTTCAATTATCTGTGAAAAATTATATTAAATTCAACTACTCGATTTTTAGTGGCCCACTTCAGAAAGTTTGACTCTATATAATACATTGTTATATGATGATCAAAAGTAATAGAATAAAGTTTATTCGTAATAATCAAAAACAATTACGTATATAATGTTATCAAGATTTATTAGATCATGTAACAAATAGTGCTTCAAATGTTTCAACAAATTTTGAAAATAAAGAAAGAATTGGAAATCTTTTTATTTTACCATCGACATATATTGGAAGTCCAAGATATATGCAGCAATGTTACCAAGATGCAATGAAAATGATGAAAACTTTAGGAAGACCCGATTTATTTATAACAAAGACGTATAACCCGGAATGGAAAGAACTCAAAGAAATTTAAAAAAATATTCCTGAAGGAACAACTCCCAATGATAAACCAAATATTACAGTGAGGTTATTTTATACAAAATTTAAAATGCAAAAAAATGATGTTAAAATGAAAGGTAAAAATGAAATTTATGGTCCTGTTCTAGCTTATGTATTTTTCGTAAAATTTCAAAAAAGAAGATTACCTCATGCACATATCATTATCACATTACACCATTGTCATAATATATTTACTCCAGAATCTATTGATAAATATATTTCAGCTAAAATACTTTCATCGAAAAATACATATTTACAAAAATTAATAATCAAACAAATGTTACACGGACCACATACTAATAAATATCCCTGTTCTGATAAAAATAAAAATATATGTAAAAAAAATTTTCTAAACCATTTACTGAATGTACCAAAATTAAAGAAAATAAATATCCATAGTATAAACGAAGAAATAATATTTCTGAGAATCATATATATAATCTTAAAAATACCAAGAAAATTATACAATTTGATAGTTTTTTATTAGCAAAATATACTGCTCATGTTAATACTGAACCTTGAGTGTCAATACAAAGTATTAAATATATTTAAGATTATATTTATAAAGGAGTAGATAAAGCCTATTGCAAAATAAAACAAAGTAATATTGAAGAAAATAATGAAGATGATGTCTATGATGAAATAACTCAATATATAGATGGTAGATATTTGAGCCCAATGGAAGCAGCATGGGGATTACAAGAATTACCATTATGCGAAAGAAGTCATTTCTTAATAAGATTAAGTATTCATACAGAAAATCAACAAAAAATAATTTTCGATCAAAATGATATACATTCAGCATTAAATGAATACGAAATAACGTTAACGGCATGATTAAATTTAAATAAAAAAGATGATCTTGCAAAAAAAATTAAATATGTTAACATACCGCAATATTATATTTTCAATTTTAACACGAAATCTTGAATAAAACGATCAAAAAATAGGAAAAATATAACTATTGGTAGATTAAATATAGTACACTGTAAAAAATCCTCTTGTAAAATTACTATTCTGAGAGAAGTAAATCGTGTAATAAAATCACCTACACGAGAACAATAATTTTACTAATTTTTAGTTATTTTCCATATTTTTCTGGTAAACTTACTAAAGATTATGGTAACCTTATTGATTCCAGAATAATAATCTTACAAGAGGATTTTTTACAGTGTATCTCCAAAAGATAGGGAACGTTTTTTTTTTAATTAATATTAAACAGAATAAAAGGTACAACATCTTATAAAGATTTACAAACTCATGAAAATGTAACTTATAATACTTATGAAGAAACAGTTTTGGCAATGAATTCAATTGAACACAAAAATCAGATTTATTATATTTTTAAAAAAGCATGTCAAGTTATGTTACCAATATAATTACGTAAATTTTTTGCATGTTTTTTATTATATGAAAACATTCAAGGTGAAATTATTTGAAAGAAAATATAAAAAATTTTTTACATAAGATTTTAAAGAAAACAGAAAATAAAGCTTTACCACATATTAAACAAATATTAAAGGGTACCCCCCTTAAGATAGTCAAAATTGCCCTGTCCCTGAAATTTTTGTTTGACCTGATAACTTTGTTTTGGATCGAAAATAAATAGTTTTTTAATAAAGAAATATTTAACAACTTTTAACTGTCATAATAATTCTTTTATTATTACTTCATAAGACTACGTTTCAGTCATATTTTTGATGACCCTTTTCAAGTACAAAATATTCTTAAATTACATAACAATGTATAAACATTTTCCACCTGAAACATAACATATATATCTATATAAAACTTCCATTCATTAAAATTACAAAAACAATTTATCATCAAAATATCATATAATATTCTATGTACCCTTCAAACATTCTTTTAAAAGAACAATGAAACATTATAAACTCAATTAAACAACTTAATAATAAATATATCTCTCCAAATTATTAATAATAGAAACCATCAATTAGCATGGTTTCAGTCTAAAGTATATACAAGTTGCAAAAACATATGATCAGATTAAAAGCAGAGAAATTGTTCACAACAGCAACTAGACAGAACACTATAAGGAGGATCACACAACATGAACTAGCAAGTTAAAAGATATCCATGTAGTAAGGCGCTGTTGTTGGATGTACATTTAGCACATGCGTATGTCAATTTTTGAATAAAATGTATCAACTATGAAAAGAATATTAATTACAAAAAACTTATAATGAATAATTTACACAATCAATCGTAACGAGATAAATAAATACTACTAAATATATATATATATATATATATATATAATACCTCACCATATCCTAAACTTAGGAAAATTATTAACTACGATTTACAGTCTACACATTATTATCAATATAATCCTTAAAAACAGTCAACAACTTTTGCGTGTCAAACATTCTGTTGATATTGTGCTTGTGAATGTGTATGTTGATCATTTCAGAGACCAATCTTTTATAATAATTACCCTCATTATCAAGTATTTTAACCTTATCAATGTCAAAATTCATACTATGACCAGTGTTTAACTCATGAGAGTAAAGGGCCGATCTTTCACGCTTATGTAAGCAATCAGACCTATGTTCCTTAACTCGAGTTTCAAGAGAACGACTGGTCTGTCCAACAAAGAAATGATCAACATACACATTCACAAGCACAATATCAACAGAATGTTTGACACGCAAAAGTTGTTGACTGTTTTTAAGGATTATATTGATAATAATGTGTGGACTGTAAATCGTAGTTAATAATTTTCCTAAGTTTAGGATATGGTGAGGTATTATATATATATATATATATATATATATATATATATATATATATATATTTTTAGTAGTATTTATTTATCTCATTACGATTGATTGTGTAAATTATTCATTATAAGTTTTTTGTAATTAATATTCTTTTCATAGTTGATACATTTTATTCAAAAATTGACATACGCATGTGCTAAATGTACAACCAACAACAGCGCCTTACTACATGGATATCTTTTAACTTGCTAGTTCATGTTGTGTGATCCTCCTTATAGTGTTCTGTCTAGTTGCTGTTGTGAACGATTTCTCTGCTTTTAATCTGATCATATATGTTTTTGCAACTTGTATATACTTTAGACTGAAACCATGCTAATTGATGGTCTCTATTATTAATAATTTGGAGAGATATATTTATTATTAAGTTGTTTAATTGAGTTTATAATGTTTCATTGTTCTTTTAAAAAAATGTTTGAAGGGTACATAGAATATTATATGATATTTTGATGATAAATTGTTTTTGTAATTTTAATGAATGGAAGTTTATATAGATATATATGTTATGTTTCAGGTGGAAAATGTTTATACATTGTTATGTAATTTAAGAATATTTTGTACTTGAAAAGGGTCATCAAAAATATGACTGAAACGTAGTCTTATGAAGTAATAATAAAAGAATCATCATGACAGTTAAAAGTTGTTAAATATTTCTTTAGTAAATAAATCATTTATACTGTCGTTAACCTCTATTGATAAATATAAATAGTTTTTGTCATATTTGCAGACCGCAACCCCTCTTCCCCTGTCCACAGTATGAAAAAAATGACTTTTTACTATTTATTTTTTTCTCTGAATCTAGACGGTAAAAAAACCACAAGAAAATCGTGCTTATAGCTTAAATGGTTAAAAATCACGTAGAATTTTTTGATAAAGATTTGATGATGCTATATAACCTAAAAGGATGGAAAAAAAATTAAAACCCTTCCTATTTTCACGGAAAATTCGGTACAGGGCCAATTCTTAAAAAAAACTTGTATTTTGTTTAAAATTACTTGCCTGAATTTTTCCAGATATTTCCTGTTAGTGCGCCATAGTTAAAAATGCAAAAAAACTCATTTTTTCGGCGTTTTTGGCTGATTGTAGCTCATTTGCAGACTTTGTATTATTATTTATATTATGAAATTGTATTTTAGAACTTTATTTATGGATTTAATTATGCAATCAAGTCAGAAAAATAAGATTTACAAATATTCGCATCATATTTTTCCACGAATCTACATTTTCGACTAGGTATTTAAACACTTCTTTCATGATTTTGTTGATATTTCACTACTTTGTATGTGATAAAATCTTTTAAATATTGTATCACTTTAATAAAAGAAAATGTTTTGATAAATAAGTCATTTCACAGGTACAGCTATATTAAGTACGGTCAAAATATCAACTTGAGATTACATATGAGTTAATGAATTTATATTTCGTAAGTGAAACTTTTCAATACAAACATTAGAATCATGATTTAATAATATGAATCTTGACTTTGGGTTTTTAAACACTATGTAATCTAAATCTGCACTTAAGTCACACTTTTGCGAGAGCAATGTGGCCTATTTTTAAACTGTGTAAAAAAATGTGAACATGTGGGAACATTGAAATCTTGTTTACATGTCTCATATTAATATTACAATATAAAATATGTTTTTATTAAAAGGCGCATATTATTCGCAATTATTTTATGACATTTGCAATCGTTTTAAAGATTAGAAATAAAGTTTGCACTTATGTCATGTATTGTATTATATTATCTCTGTTGACATAGGTACGAATACAGTAACGTAACTCAAGTAACAATCGTTAGATTGGAAGTTATAGTCTTTACTCAGTTTTCAGATATTTTATCTGCGTTCTTTTTACCCTTGTTCCATAAAAAGAACAAGGATAGAATATTTGAGAACTGAGCAACGACTATAACTTCTAGCCTTAGACTTGAGTTGGGTCTATGAATTCGAGCCATAAAAAAACATTATGTTAAACGCTATTTCATCACCAAAGAAAAGTAACATGTAAAATATTTTGTAAATAAAATAACGAATATTAGTATTGAAACAGTATTACGAATATTAGTATAAAAAATAAAATCTTATATTTATTTGTTGGATATGGCGCAAGGCGCTCAGTATCTTAAAGGTTGAATTTCACGTAGCCGTGAAATTGTATATCCCCACTCTTCTTTAACGTCAATCCCAGTCAACTGTCTATCGGCTCGTCAGTCTGAGTGCGCACCTTTGTTCGTTCAGTTCGACGTTTTGATATTTTCTCTAATAGAAAGCTTTTCTTTGTTTTGTAATAGCGACTTAATAAAGTGTATTATAATTTCATTAATATAAATTAGATCAGTAGTTAAAATAATTTTTGTTTGTAATTTGACGGGTTACTCTTATATACAATAAACTACTTAATAAGGTGTTTTATTAAATTTGTGTTTTATTTAGAAAATCACCCAAATAAATCTGCTAATTATTCAATAGGTTATGCGCCCGGCCCGCTTCCGCTGCGCATAAGAGTGATTCTCTAAATTTTATTTTATCTTCAATATCCTTATTTCATATGATTGAAGGCCTTTGTATTGTGTTTAATAAGTGTGTGACTGGGAGAAATGTCTCAGGAAGGAGAAAGGAGTGATCATAAGGAGATGGAGAAGAAAGAGGTGTACATTTATACATATAAATTAGATCGGAAAAATGAAGCACCTTTCATAAAAGTAAATCGATGGGATAGTGAACAAGAGGTGTATAAATTTAAATTAGAATAATATAAAAGAAATATTTTTCATTTTCATGAGTAAATTGACGGGATCGTGAGTGAAGATATATTTATGAAAAATTCTCTTTATCAAGTAATAAAAGAAAGAGACAAATTTAATAGAAATATCTTTTCTAACAAAAGCGTAAACCGTTTTCAAATTTTTATTGAGCATAGAATTCGTGGAAACTTCGCGCCGTCACAAAGAAGCTCAAGCGCTGCTGAAAAACAAAACGCGCGCGTGGGCCCACGAAAGCGAAACAGAATATTAAGAATGAATGCGCGCGCACAATTGTGAAAAACAGGGGCGACACGTCTTTGAAATGTATGTGTGTTTGCGGGTGTGTGAGTGAATAGAGCTTGAAAGAGAGAGAGAGAGAGGGAGAGAGCATTATAGAGAGTTGTGGCATTCGACAGAGAGAGCATGTGCACGTATAGAAGGGTTTTCGATTATACTGTAGAACAACAATTGAGATCAATTAGATAAGAGGTAAAAATGATTTAAGTCTGCATGAGACTAACTAAAATAACAATGAAATTAATGTCTTTGAAAAGAATAGTATTCGTAGGTTGGATCAAGGCAGGACAGACTATCGTTGTGAAAATGGAGGTCAGCTGATTTGGGAGTATCACAGCATATGTTAAACGTGCAAATTAAATGTGCAAATAAAAATAAATCCGCGAATATATAATCAGAGGAAGTTGGTGATATAGAATTAATATCAATAGACGAAAAGGAAATAAAATTAGAAAATGTAATTTTTGCAGAATCCTTAGCTGAAAATTTGTTGTCGTTAAGGAAGTTTATAGATCAAGGACTTGGCATTTACTTAGACAGTCAGAAAATAAAAATTTTAGATCCACGTTCCAATGAAATATTTTTATTAGGAATTTATAATAAACCTTTCTGGATCATTGAATTCCAACTTAACGATAAAGCTAACAATAAGACGGACAACTCTGCAAATATAATCGCTTACATAGCAAATAATAAATATAAGTACTTAACTAGAAGTGTTACTAAGAAACTAGAAAACAGAGGGAGAGAGATACCAGCTGATGACAAAGGAGATATCTTTCCAATCACTGATGCCAATAAAACAACTAGTGATATGAAGATTACTACGGAAATAATATCAGAAGAGAAAGACTCAGGTAAACTAGATGAGAATGCAGATAACTATCATGAAAAAGGCAATCTAGCTAATCTCTGGCATATTAGACTAGGTCATGCTTTACTGGAGTATCTCAAAGAAGTTCAAAAACAAAATCAAGATCTGAAGGAGCTTAAAGGAATTCAATTTGATAAGGAAATATGAAACTGTGAAATTTGTCATCTTTCAAAGTTCAACAGACTGTCCTTCTCCTCAACGAGAAAGCGAACAATAGCTCCTTTACAAATAGTACACAGTGATACAATGGGACCAATTAGTCCAAAAAGCTATCCAAAAGGCTATCGTTTTATGGTAGTGTTTGTTAATGATTTTTCTAGATTAGCTATGGCATATCCAGTTAGAAGTGGGTCTGAAACGGGAGAGTGTCTGGATTCATTCATCATCAGCGCGAGAGGCTTAATTGGAAGTGACGCAAAATTTTGCTATTTAAGATACGATCAAGAAACGGAATTAAGCAGAGGTAACACCACAGATATATTGAAATCGGAGCAGAATCACAGATAGCTAGTCCTGACACTGCTCAACACAATGGAGTGACAGAACGCTTTAACCGAACTATTCAAAAGAAGGTTAGAGATCTCATTTTCGATTCAGGAGTTCCAGAAAACATGTGGGATCTAGCACCACACAAGTTCAATGACATCGTTGCCCCTTTAACAAAACTTAATCCAGAAGCTAAAATCAACTTGGTACGGTTAAAACGATTAAGATGCGCTGCTTACATTAAAATCCAAAGGAAAAAAGGGTCCAAAATTTAGTCCACTAGGAAAACGAGTTATTCTTTTTGGTTATACGGACACAGGATATATCTTTATTGATCCCAAAGAAAGAAAGTATCATAAAAGTCGAGATGTGAAGTTCGATGAGTCAAAAGTACTTAGAGATATTCATGCTAAAAATGAATTAACAGAATGTCCTAATCCATCAGAAATTAACCAAGAAACTTGGTTTACACAGCAAAATGAAAAGGAGAATGAACAAGAAAAACAAGCACAAATAGAGGGAGAACAAAAACGAAAAAGAGGTAGACCGAGAAAAAAAAATTAGAGGAAGAAATTCATCATGTTTTTCAAGCACATCTACATCGTGATCCAGCTTCATACAGAGAAGCAATGGCCTTATTTGACAAAGAAAATTGGAATGAAGCAGTTAAAGCAGAATTAAACTCTATGAACAAAAATAATGTCTGGAAAATAGTAAAAAGACCGACTTCAATTGATGGTAAAAGAAGAAACATTGTAGATTCTAGATGGGTTTTTAAACGTAAAATAGAATCGAGTGGTGAAATCAAATACAAAGCACGACTAGTAATTCGAGGATTTAAGGATAAAAATTTCTACAATTTAAGCGAAACATATGCACCACTTTCAAGAATGCAAATAATTAGAGCATGTCTTGCCATTATAAATAAATATGACCTAGATGTGCGCCAGCTTGACGTGAAAAATGCATTCTTCAATGGTACTATTGATGAGAAAATTTACACGGAAATACCGGATGGAGTAATAGTCACAAATGAGGTGAAAGAACAAAAGTTTGTAAAATAGAAAAAGCCCTATATTGACTCAAGATTAGTCCAAGGAGGTGGAACGAGCGCTTTGTTCAGACAGCAAACAAAATTGGATTAACAACGCATAAAATTAAACCATGTTTATTTACTTAGACGGATGGTGATAAGTTCTTAATACTATTATTATATGTAAATGACATGCTTATAGTTAGCAATGATAAGAAGATTAGAAGAGATAAAGTTAAAATTGATGCAAGAATTTGAAATGAAGGATCTAGGTGAACCAAGGAATTTTTAGGAATTAAATTAGAACGAGATAAGCGAAACAAAACTCCAACATTAACTCTTGAAGAGTATATTACTGATTTGCTGAGGAGATTGGGTTTTTCAGGGATCAGATCACAACGAACGCCTACGGCTGCTAACCGGGTCAAATAGAATTAGAAGAGAGAGAGAGAGAGAGAAGAAAATCCAGATAAAAAATCAGATCAGCTGACTATGAAAAACATACCATATCGTGAAGCAGTAGGCTCTCTTTTATACCTAGTAAATACAATTAGACCAGATATCATGTATACAGTAAATGTTTTAAGTAGACATCAATTCAATCCTACCATGAATGAATGGAACATGGTTAAAAGAGTCTGTAGTTATTTACAGTATACAAAAGATGAAGGAATTATTTTTAGAGGGAGAACTGAAGAAATGCATGGATACTATGATGCAAGTTTTGCCGATGCCAAAGGAGCCTTAACTACCAGTGGTTATGTAATAAGATTATTCAAAGTTCTGAAGTTAGCTGCAGTAAAAGACTAAGTCACATGATTAAGATTGAAGAACATTATGTTAGAGAATGCAGAACAAGAAATTTAGTTAAAGTAGAGTGGACACCATGAAAAGATCAAATAGCGGATATTTTTACCAAACCTCTATCTTTTGACTTACACAATAAATTGATGAGATTAATATTAAATTATGATGAGTAAAATATTTTGTTTGATTGTTATTAATTGTTCATTTCAGATAAGAAGTGAGACTGAGCTACTGCGAGAGGGATTGTTGGATGTGGCGAAGGGCGCTCAGTATCTTAAAGGTTGAATTTCACGTAGCCGTGAAATTGTATATCACCCTTCTTCTTTAACGTCAGTCCCAGTCAACTGTCTATCGGCTCGTCTCCGGTCGTTTCTCGTCAGTCTGAGTGCGCACCTTCGTTCGTTCAGTTCGACCTTTTGATATTTTCTCTAATATAAAACCTTTCTTTGTTTTGTAATAGCGACTTAATAAAGTGTATTATAATTTCATTAATATAAATTAGATCAGTAATTAGAATAATCTTTGTTTGTAGTTTGGCGGGTTATTCTTATATATAATAAACTACTCAATAAGGTGTTTTATTAAATTTGTGTTTTATTTAGAAAATCACCCAAATAAATCTGCTAATTATTCAATATTATTAATTTTATATATAAGGTAAAGATTTATTTTTAACGAATAAAATCAACGAATAAAATAATAATTTACTTTTTATGAATATTCAATATTTCGAATACACTTTTAATAAAAAATACTTTTATATTTAAACTAATATATTAATATTAGCTATAACAATTCCTACTAGTTACAAGTATGTAGTTTTATTAGTTTATAATTGCAGACCTTTTTACTTTGATAAAATTAGTTAATGATCTTTACAATTATTTATTTACATACACTAGATTAAAACTCGAGTATTTAAAAATTTATAAAGGGTACCCCCCGTAAAGATAGTCAATTTTGCCCTGTCCCTGGAATTTTTGTTTGACTTACAAGGAGAGTGTTTCACCTTCGGGTTACCGTTTTTGCTTAAATTTTAGGAATGTTTTCTAGATGCAGAAATATGAAGAAAGCCGAAATTTTAGAGGCCAACGCTCAATATTTCCCTAGTTACAGGCCATTGAAGAAAATCACTAAAAAAGTTACTAGATTTTCAAACGCTTATAGTTCTTCAGCATTATTAGCTAGAAGCTTAAACCTTTTTTTAAATGAAAGCTGAGCTCAAATCCTTTCGAAATAGCACCTATACCATCTCAAAATATTATTTTTTCCCAAAGTTAGAGCGTAATAAAGATTGGACCCGAATTATTGTTTAAAATATTAATTAATAATAAAAGCTAAAATTGGGTTCAATCTTTATTATGCTATAACTATGGGAAAAAATAATATTTCGATATGTTATAACTACTATTTCGAAAGGATTTGAGCTCAGCTTTCATTTGAAAAAAGGTTTAAGCTTCTAGCTAATAATTCTGAGAAACTATAAGCGTTTGAAAATCTAGTAACTTTTTTAGGGATTTTCTTCGATGGCCTGTAACTAGGGAAATATTGAGCGTTGGCCTCTAAAATTTTTGCTTTCTTCATATTTCTGCATCCAGAAAACATTTCCAAAATTTGAGCAAAAACGGTGACCCGAAGGTGAAACACTCTCCTTGTTAGTAACTTTGTTTTGGATAAAAAAAAATAGTTTTTGTCATATTTGCAGACCGCGACCCCCCTCCCCCTGTCCACAGCATGGAAAAAATGACATTTTCACTATTCATTTTTTTTCTCCGCATCTAGTCCGTAAAAAAACCCCAAGAAAATCGTGCTTATAGCTTAAATGGTTAAAAATCACGTAGAATTTTTTCATAAAGATTTAATAATGCTATATAACCTAAAAGGATGGGAAAAAAATTGAAACCCTTCCTATTTTCACGAAAAACTCGGTACAGGGCCAATTCTTGAAAAAAACTTGTATTTTGTTTAAAATTACTTGCCTGGATTTTTCCAGATATTTCCTGTTGGTGCGCCATAGTTAAAAATGCAAAAAAACTCATTTTTTCGACATTTTTGGCTGATTGTAGCTCATTTGCAGACTTTGTATTATTATTTATATTATAAAATTGTATTCTAGAACTTTATTTATGAATTGAATTATGCAATCAAGTCAGAAAAATAAGATTTACAAATATTCGCATCATTTTTTTGCACGAATCCACATTTTCGACTAGGTATTTAAACACTTCTTTCATGATTTTGTTGATATTTCACTACTTTATATGTGATAAAATCTTTTGAATATTATATTGCTTTAATAAAAGAAAATATTTTGGTAAATATATATGATTATAATTATTCTAAATTTAAAGCTTAATACCTGATTGAATTCTATGTTTTTTAATATTATTATATACTCGAAATTAATATATTTCCTTTTTTTTCAAATATTAGTTTTAATTAAAGTATATATTTTGCAATAAATTTCAATATCATTATGATAATCATAATATTATTAATTAATATATTTCATAAATAAAACGATATAATTAAATAATATAATTTTTCCTCATTTATTAATTTTATTTTTAAGTCTTTTGGATGTATAAAATATATATCTATATTGTTTTTTAATATCCTTGACTTTTTTGCTAGTATTAAAGAAGATATGTTAAAATAATT
This sequence comes from Anastatus disparis, assembly GCA_017163975.1. NCBI lineage: Eukaryota > Metazoa > Arthropoda > Insecta > Hymenoptera > Eupelmidae > Anastatus > Anastatus disparis. The sequence continues at coordinate 451,688 of JAFFSR010000073.1, forward strand.
TTAACAAAATCAATAGAATGTATTTTCATGTTCGTTTTTCTTAAAATTATCGATTATTTATTTAATAATAAATAATTTTTAATATTATTCATTAATTAAAAAAATTAATATAATATGATATATAATGATGTGAATTTTATTAATTTTTTTTTGTTTCATAAAATAATTTTTTATTTATTGTTTAAACATTTTATTATATTTAAATTCAATTAGAAATGTATAAGTTGTAATAGGATTATAAGTTTTTTTTTTAACTTTTAATGCCATTATCATAATAATAATAATATTAATTCAATAAATTAGTAATCCATGTTCTTCATAAATAAAATTGTAGAATATATATTTTCTATTTTATTAAATTTTATTTATTTCTTTTTAAATATATCTTAATGCAATTAAGTCTTTTTGATGTATGAAATGTATGTTAATTTTCTTTTTAATATATTTGATTAATTTTCTGTTATTATAAAAGATATATTTATTATTTATATTGATTTATCACTTGAACACATTTTATATTATATTTTATAATATAAAGAAAATTATATTAGCAATACGTAATAAATATTTATAATATATTGTATTATGAGTTGTGATATAATATTCCATTATTGGATCACGTATTTCTAACTTATATTGAATAATTTTCTTTGTCATATATTTATAATAATATCTTACGTTGTTCCAATTTTAAAAATGAAGTTTTTCATTTTTAATACCGATATAGTTATTAATTGCATCATTTATTCTAGATAAATCTGTATTTTCATTCAAATTTTCCATATATTCTTCATACTGCTCTTGAAATTTTTCAAATTCGTTTATTTGGTTATTTAAATCATCTAATTTTTCTTGATGTTATAAGTTTTCTACAACAATGTGTTCATTTGAAGCTGGATCCAATTCCATTTTATAATGATTTAATTATTATTAGTATTAATTAAATTGTACTTTAAATAACTCTGTTATTATTTTTTTTTATAGAAAATTTGAAGTTTGTTTTTATTTTCTTTTTTATTATTTTAAATTAAATTTTTTTTATAGAAAATTTAAAGTATGTTTATATTTTTTGTTTTATTATGTTATATCTAAAAAAACAAATGTTTTATTAGTATGTAAGAAATATAAATATATTTTTAATATCAAAAAAATCAAAGTTATTTTTTTTCTGTTATTTCTCTAGTACTTCTTTCCATACTATATTGGTTAATTCATTTTTATTTTCTAATTCATTTTGAATGTGTATTTTAGAAGGATTTTTACTTCTTAAAAGAGCAACATATAATTGTCCATGTGAAAATAAAGGTTTTTTTACGAATATTCCTAGGTTTTCAAAACTTTGACCTTGCGATTTATTTATAGTTATAACAAAAACTAATACGATGGGGAATTGTTTTCTATATAAAATAAATGGTAAAGACGATGATTCATTTGTGCTTAATGTCATACGCGGTATAAAAACTTTATTTCCTTCATTTTCGCCTGTAATTACTTCAGCTTCTATATTGTATTTAAATAATCTTGTTATCATTAATCGTGTTCTATTGCATGATCCATCTTTTATACTTAAATTTCTAATCAGCATTATTACGGCATTTATTTTTGAATTAAGTTCATGTGGAGGTAATCCTTCTCTTATATTATTAAACATTTTTATTGGATAATTTAAATAAATATTATAATCTGTTTGATCAACACCCTTATATGTTGCATAATCAATAGTATAATATGTCATTGTTTAGTTATTAATTAAATTCAATATTTTACTATTTAAAATATTCACATCTTCATTATGTGTACTTAAAATAACATTTTTCGGAAAACAATAATTATTGTTAATGTTTTCATAAATTCAATTTCGAACATTATGAGTTTTCCATTTTTCTGGTATAATAAATGTATCAACTTTTCCTTCTCCGTTATCTAATAAAAATGATGAAAAATTTTCATCATTAGATCTTACATTTTTTTTTAATTTTAAAATATGAAACATGGGCCATAGGGTTAAATATTTTATAGTTTGTTCTATAAATGTATTTTTATTTTCATGTTTTAATACAGATAAAATTTGATGAAAATCTCCACCTGAAATAATAATTTTTCTTCCAAAAATTTCATTATTATGACAGACATCTTTTAATGTTTTGTCAACTATTTCTAAAGCTTTTTTAGGAATCATTGATGCTTTGTCCCATAAAATTAGATTTGCTTCTCTTATTTTTTTTTTATCTGAATAAAATTTTAAAAATACATTTTCAATGTTATTTAAATCTAACGGTAACCTAAAAGTTCGGTGACTGGTTAAACCTTTTGGTAATAAAATTGAAGCAATACCTGTCCAAACCATTGATAAGAAATTTTTTTTTATTGTTATATAATAATATATTCATGTTTTATATAAAAATGTTTTTCCAGAACCTCCTGGCCCATCTATGAAAAAAATTTTATGATTATTACTTATTATTTGTTCAAAAATATGTTTTTGATCGTTATTCAATTGTTTATACATTTCATCAAATTTTTTTTTACTAAAAATTATAATTTCATCATTAATTTCTTCGTTTACTTCGATATAGTTTTCATTTGGTTCAGGTAAACCAAAATTTTCACATGACATTTCTTCTGAATTTAATATTTGATTAATATGGGATAAAGCTTTGTTTTCTTTATTTTCTTCAAAATCTTCTATAAAAAATTTTTTATACTTTTCCCAAATAATGTTATCTTGAATATTTTCACATAATAAAAAACATGCAAAAAATTTACGTAATTGTACTGGTAACATAACATGGCATGCTTCTTCAAAAATATAATAAATTTGTTTTTCGTGTTCTATTAAATTCATTGTAAGAGCAGTTTCTTTATAAGTATTATAAATTACATTTTCGTAAGTTCGTAAATCCTTAAGAGGACGTTGGATCTTTCTATCCTTTTCTAATCGAAAAATGTAGGATATTGGAAAAACTAGTAATTATTAGTAGAAATTAAGAGTTGTCCGCAACTTGTACAGTAAAAAACAATATTTTTTCTTATGAGGACAAATTAATTTTGATGCTTTGTATTCAAGAAAAGTTTGACATACTTAAACATCATAATTTCTAGCTTAACTTATGATTTTTAAGTATGTCAAACTTTTCTTGATAATAAAGCATCAAAATTAATTTGTCCTCATAAGAAAAAATATTGTTTTTTACTGTACAAGTTGCGGACAACTCTTAATTTCTATCAACAATCACTAGTTTTTCCAAAACCCTACAATTTTTAAGTAAAAAAGGATGGAGGGATCCAGCGTCCTCTTAAAAGATGTTGGACCTTTTACCCTGCTTAATATTAATTTAAAAAAAAACATTTACTATCTTTTGGTGATACTACATTTAATCTACTAATGGCTATATTTTTTCCAAATTTTGTTATTTTAATCCAAGATTTAGTCTTAGAATTAAAAATATAATATTATAGGATATTAACATATTTAATTTTTTTAGCTAAATCATTTTTTTTATTCAATTTAAACCATGCGGTCAATGTTGTTTCGTATTTGCTTAATGCTGAATGTATATCATTTTCATCAAAAATTATTTTTTGTAGATTTTCTGTATGGATATTTAATCTTATTACTGTATGACTTCTACCGCATAGTGGAGATTCTTGTAATCTCCATGCGGCCTCCATTGAACTTAAATATCTTTTATCTATGTATTAAGTTATTTCATCATAAACATCATCTTTATTATTTTCTTCAATTTTATCTTGTTTTATTTTACAGTAAGCTTTATCTACACCTTTATAAATATAATCATAAATATATTTTATACTTTGTATTGACATACAAAGTTCAGTATGGATATGAGCATTATATTTTGCTAGCAATTAACTGTTATAAGGAACTACCATAGAATATCAACTTGTATGATTTTTTTATTATTTTTTAAATTATACGTATGATTATCTGAAATATTATTTCTTCTTTTGTATTGTGGATATTTGTTTTCTTCAACTATTGTAATTTCATTAAATGATTTTGGGAATTTTTTTTACATATAGTTTTATTTTTTTCATAAAAAGGTGATTTATCTGTATGTGGTCCATGTAACATGTGTTTAATTACTGATTTTTGTAAATATTCATTTTCTCATGAAGGTATTTCTGCTCAAATATATTTATCAATATTTTCTGGAGCTAATATTTTATGATTATGATGTAATGTTATAATAATATGCGCGTGAGGTAACCCTCTTTTTTGAAATTCAATCGAAAATACATAAGCTATAACAGGACCAAAAATTTCGTTTTTTATATCATTCAATAACATTTTAAATTTTATATAAAATAATCTTACTATGATATTTGGTATGTCATTGGGAGTTGTCCCTTCTGGAAAATTTTTTAAAATTTCTTTCAATTCTTTCCATTAAGGATTACACGTCATCATTATAATTAAGTCTGGTTTTCCTTCTGTTCTCATTATTGCCATGGCATCTTGATAATATTGCTGCATATATCTTGGACTACCAATATATGATGAGGGTAAAATAAAAAGATTTCCAATTCTTTCTTTGTTTTCAAAATTTGCTGAAACATTTGAAGCACTATTCATTACATGATCTAATAAACCTTGATAACATTCTATGCGTAATTGTTTTTGATTATTTCTAAAAAAATTCATTCTATTACTTTCAACCATCACATATGCATGTATTATGTATTGTTGTGTTAATCTTCCACAGTATGAAATAGGGTTGAAATTTTTTAAATTTGGTATCCAATGGATTCTATATAAATAATATTGTAGTATTGTAAGACAATCATTATTTTCAATATTTTCATTTTTTTTATATCCTATACTCCAACCTGAATCTCCTGCTGGAAACATATGATTTATTTTATTTTAGATTAATTTAAATATATATTAGAAACAATTAAATAGGTAAGAAAATCATACTTACTATAGTTATAATTTTAAAATAAATGTATTAAAAATATATTATAAATTTATATAGAATCGTTTTTTAATGAATTGAATTTAATTAAATTATTTATTTAAATATTAAAAAATCAATATCACACTCTTTATATAAAAAATTTATAATTTGTTATATAATTTATATTATAAATGGTTAAATATAAACAAACGAAAAAGGATAAAAATATATTTCTTAAAATATTGAAAATATTAAAGATAAATAAAATAAAAATTATATAACTTTATTTACTTGTATAAAAAGTTTAAAAGATAAAATTTTACATTAACAATAGAATTTTTATTTTTACTTCTTTATGAATAAATGAATTAATAATTATTATAATTTTGATTTTTTTAATTAATGTAAATTTACAATAACATTTTTGCTTTTGACATTTAAAGAAATGTGAAAAAATTTTTTAAATTTAAATTATTTTAAAAGTGGTTATGTAGGGCTACTGGCGAAGGGTACCACTTTAAATATTTAATTTTTTTCTATAAACTGAAAAAAAACCCAACGCGCCATTGACAATACCTCGCTATACTGATAAAAAAAATAAAAACTTCTACTTAAGACTTTCACAAGATCAACTCAAGACAAAAACAAGAAAACAAATTTAAGCTTACCTGAAAGAAGAATCTTTTAGACGCAGGAAATTTTTTGATAAGTTTTTCTGACCGAGACAATGAGCACAAAGTAGAATGTACTTTACTTTTAGGCAAGTACAGCTTGGACACAAAAAAAAGTAAGCTTAAATGTTGGAAGTAGAAGTTTCTTATTTTTTTTGTTTTAGTATGGGTGGTGTGGAAAGTTGTATTATGAACGTAGGTATTAGTTGATGGTTAAAAAATAATTATATCAACAATCTATAATATTATTAACTATGTATTAAATATATATTCCATTATATAGCCTTAAGCAAGTATTTCATAAATATAAAATTAAAAAATTTTTTTCTTCATGGTTTATAATGATTTTATGAAGAGTGTATTAGGAGCATGAGGGGTTATGAGGGGTGACTTGTGGAGCGAGGGGGTGATTTATGGAGTAAGGAGTGACTTATGGAGCAAGGGAATGACTTGTGGAGCGAGGGGTGACTTGGGTAGTAGAGGGGTGACTGGGGTAGGGGGGAATCTTTTTTTTTTTTAAAAAAGACATTTTAAGAGACATTTTTACGTTATTTTGAGGGGTGACTTGTGATTTTTTGAAGAGGAGAGAAAAAAAATGAAGAGTAGTAGTGATGGGGTAGTAGTGGGAAGGGTGATAGTAGTGGTATAGAAAATGAGTAACAAATACATTGGTAAAATAAGGTAAATTTAGCTAAATTATCTAAGGGGGGATGAGTGACGTACGTGGGGTAGCAAAAGGAGTTACTTGGGTAGTGAGGGGTGTTTTTTTTTCAAAAAAGATCATTTTTAGACAGATTTTTACGTTATTTCGAGGGGTGGATTGTGATGTTTTAAGCATACAAAATAGGTGGAGGAATAATGAGGGGTAGGAGAGGAGGTTTTTTTTTATATAACTATATAATATAGGGAGATATATATATATATATATATATATATATATATATATATATATATATATATATATAAATATAGAAGCAATGTATTTCTTATATCTGTTCCTGTTCTTTTTCTAGCGTGTAATAGCCCTACATATTATCAAAGGTTTTGGATTTATTATCTTAACCTTATACAAATTAAAATTCGAATATTTTGCCGTAATGTTTTATCGAAAGATCTTCTTAAACATCTACAATAATAATTGTAACGAACCATTTAATATTGAATTAATTTTTATTATACAATGTTATTATAATATTGTAATATAGCCCATGAAATAATATTATCGTCTTAAACTACAATTTCGTTAAAAATAAATCTTTACCTAATATATAAAATTAATAAATATAGGATTTTATTTTTTATACTAATATTCGTAATACTATTTCAATACTAATATTCGTTATTCTATTTACAAAATATTTTACATGTTACTTTTCTTTGGCCCGAACTTAGGCCCGAATTCATAGTCGTGTCTTGAGTGTTAAGTATGACTTAAAAATTAAGTATCGTTACTTGAGTATCAGCTGTTACTTCAATTGAGTGTTACATCCTTACGGACGACTATCTTCTTTGTGTGATTTTGTTTCATAACTAACTGTGATAACCTCTTCATGTAGCACTCAATTGAAGTGACAGCTGATACTCAAGTAACGAAACTTGAGTTTTAAGTCATACTCAATACTCAAGACACGACTATGAATTCGGGCTATAATGTTTTTCTATGGCTCGAAATCATAGACCCAACACAAGTCTAAGGCTAGAAGTTGTAGTTGTTACTTAGTTCTCAAATATTCTATCCTTGTTCTTCTTATGAAAAAAGAGTAAAAACATAGATAGATATCTGAGAACTGAGTAAAAACTATAACTTCCAGCCTAACGATTGTTACTTGAGTTACGTTACTGGATTCACACCTATGTCAATGGAGATAATATTAGTTATATACGTAACTTGGGAGTACGAAGGATGAATACAGGGGAGACTAAAGTGTTTGTCGCTTGGGTAGCAGTTGGTCGAGGGCGTGCGAAGCGCGCCCGAGACTCACTGCTGCTCAAGCGACAAGCACTTTAGTCAAGCCTGGATTTAGAATCCTTCGTACTCCCAAGTTACGTAGATAAGTTTATGTCGTTGGTAGGCTGTATGAGGAACTATAAAAATGATTTTTTAAAATTAATGATATATGTTTTATTAAAAAAAAGTAAATAATGTCATTATTTACTTATTTATTTTACTTATTAACTATTTAACTTTAAAAATTTGTTTAAACAAAACATTCTGTAAAGTTAAGATTTTATATGAATTTGTATGAGCATTGACATATCTAACGACATTCTTTTGTTTTCACTAACCTACGAATCGATGTCACTTGCGTCATATACGGCCATGCTGTGCGATATCTTGATCTGTCAATATTCCCTTGGGGAGTATAGAGCTGTCAATATTCCCTTAGGGAGTATTGACAGAGAGAATATCGTCGAGATATTAGCATGAACGTATGCAATGCCTATACAAATTTAGCGTGGTCTATAGGTATTCCACCGAATACGGCCTACGACGACATAAAATACAATACATGACGTGAGTGCAAACAGTATTTATGATCTTTAAAACGATTGCAAATGTCATAAAATAATTCCAAATAATATGCGCTTTTTAACAAGAATATATTTAATATTGTAATATTAATATGAGACATGTAATCAAGATTTCACTGTACTCGCATGCTCACATTTTTTTTACACAGTGTAAAAATAGACCACATAGCTCTCGCAAAAGTGTAATTTAAGTGCAGGTTTAGATTACACAGTGTTAAAAATGCCAAAGTCAAGGTTCATATTATTAAATCATGATGATAATGTTTGTATTGATAAGTTTTTCTTACAAAATATAAATTCATATGTAATCTCAAGTTAATATTTTGACCGTACTTAATATAGCTGTACTTGTGGAATGACTTATTTACCAAAATATTTTCTTTTATTAAAGCAATATAATATTTAAAAGATTTTATCACACATAAAGTAGTGAAATATCAACAAAATCATGAAAGAAGTGTTTAAATACCTAATCTAAAATGTGGATTCGTGCAAAAATATGATGCAGATATTTGTTAATTTTATTTTTCTGGCTTGATTGCATAATTGAATTCTTGAATAAAGTTCTAGAATACAATTTCATAACATAAATAATAATACAGTCTGCAAATGAGCTACAATCAGCCAAAAACGTCGAAAAAATGAGTTTTTTTGCATTTTTATCTATGGCGCACCAACAGGAAATATCTGGAAAAATTCAGGCAAGTAATTTTAAACAAAATACAAGTTTTTTTTCAAGAATCGGCACTGTAACGCATTTTCCGTGAAAATAGGAAGGGTTTTAATTTTTTTTCCATCCTTTCAGGTTATATAGCATCATCAATTCTTCATGAAAACATTCTACGTGATTTGCAACTATTTACTCTATAAGCACAATTTTCTTGAGGTTTTTTTATCGACTAGATGCTGAGAAAAAAAATAAATAGTGAAAAAGTTATTTTTTCCATGTCGTGGACAGGGGGAGGGGTGTTGCAGTCTGGAAATATGACAAAAACTATTTTTTTTATCCAAAACAAAGTTACAAGGTCAAACAAAAATTTCAGGGACAGGGCAAAATTGACTATCTTAACGGGGGGTACCCTATATGTGTTTGAAACTTACCTATATTCGTATACATATAATTAATACTTTCAAAAATCAGCATTGTTCTCAACATCGAATCATTGATATTAATTCATCTTTAATAGTTTAAGATAAATTTATAAAAGTATAAAATCTGATTAAAATTTTATAGGAAAAAGAGGCCATGAGCGAATTGGAATTTTAAAAATTGATTATTTTATATAATTATATTTTTATTCTTACTTTAAAAGTATAATGATGTTAACCTTTTTATATTTGCATTAAAAAATTAAAAGCAAAAAATAAATTTACTAAGATATTACTGATAATAAACAATATGAACACCACATAATATTTTGCCAACAGTGAGAATTAAACAAGTTTTAAGGTTACCGATGATATTAATGACTATATATTATCAAAAGTTTTGGATTTATTATCTTAACCTTATACAAATTAAAATTCGAATATTTTGCCTTAATGTTTTATCGAAAGATCTTTGACGTCTACAATAATAATTATAACGAACCATTTAATATCGAATCAATTTTTATTATACAATGTTATTCTAATATTGTAATATAGCACATAAAATAATATTACCATCTTAAACTACAATTTTGTTAAAAATAAATCCTCACTTAATATATAAGATTAATAAATATAGGATTTTATTTTTTATACTAATATTCGTAATACTGTTTCAATATTAATATTCGTTATTTTATTTACAAAATATTTTACATGTTATTTTTCTTTAGTGATGGAATAGCGTTCAACATAATGTTTATTTTTATGGCTCGGATTCATAGACCTAACTCAAGTCTAAGGCTAGAAGTTATAGTTGTTACTCAGTTCTCAAATATTCTATCCTTGTTCTTTTAATGGAAAAAGGGTAAGAAGAACATAGACAGAATATCTTAGAACTGAGTAAAGACTATAACTTCCAGCCTAACGATTGTTACTTGAGTTACGTTACTGAATTAGTATCTATGTCAATGGAGATAATATAATACATGACATAAGTGCAAACTTTATTCATAATCTTTAAAACGATTGAAAACAAAAATTTCATTGTCATGAAATAATTGTGAATAATATGCACTTTTAAATAAAAATATATTTAATATTGTAATATTAATATGAGACATGTAAACAAGATTTCAATGTACTCACATGCTCACATTTTTTTACACAGTTTAAAAATAGGCCTCATTGCTCTTGCAAAAGTGTGACTTAAGTGTTTTAAAAGTTTTTTCTGCAAGGTTTGGCCCTGTACCGCATTTCCCGTGAAAATAGGAAGAGTTTTAATTTTTTTTCCATCCTTTTAGATTACATAGCATCATCAAATCTTTATGAAAAAATGCCACAAGATCTGTAAACATTTAAACTGTAAGCACGATTCTCCTATGGTTTTTTTACCGCCTAGATTCGAAGAAAAAAAATAAATAGTGGAAAAATCATTTTTTTCATGCTGTGGACAGGGAAGGGGGGTCGCGGTCTGTAAATATGACAAAAACTATTCATTTTCGATCTAAAACAAAGTTATCAGGTCAAACCAAAATTTCAGGCACAGGGCAATTTTGACTATCTTAACGGGGGGTACCCTTTAGAAAATATGTCATGTGAAAATTTTGGTCTACCAGAACCAAATAAAACATGTGTTAAAGAAAATGAAGAAATTAATGATGAAGTTATGAATTTCAGTAAAGAAAAATTTAATAAAATGTGTAAACAATTAAATAATGATAAAAAAAATATTTTCGATCAAATAATAAATAATGAACAAAAAATATTTTTTATAGATAGACCTAGAGGTTCTGGAAAAACTTTCTTCTACAAAACATTAATATATTAAGATGATATCAAAATTATCATAATATTAATATAAAAATATAAATTCAAATATATGCATAAATAATATACAAAATAATAACAAAAATGATGGAATGGAATCCAATTAAAGGCAATCATGTTGAAGTGAATAATGTCATTGATCAACAAACGATAGAAGATTCAAATAATCAAGTCAAAGATCATTTAAATTAAGAGAAAGAATACAAATATTATTTAGAAAGCCTAAATGATAATATTCCGGATGATAGATAAATTTCCCGATTAAATAATATTATGAATTTATACATTGGCGAGGATGACGAAAAATTTGAATACAATAATTGGAATAAAGTACCGGAATATTACAAATGTTACGTTAATAAAATTATAGAATATAAAATTCGAATACGTGAACCGATAGCAGAATATTATATTAATCAAAATCATCAAATTTATTCTGGATATTTTTTAAGATTAGCTAATATTATTAAGTAATTATAGAAAATAAAAAAATTATAAAAGTAAGTATTGTACGGAGTAAGTCTAACATTTCATAATTATATATATATATATACACAAATTAAAATAATTAGAATAATGTAATGATTTAATGATCTTATAAATATTAATAATGATTACGTCACTTAATTTTTAATATTAAAGTAATAAGATTTCTAAATTTTAGTGAAAAATTTTTTATGTGTCTTACAAATTGTAAAAATAAGTCAAAAAGATATCAAAAAGGAACTATACCAAACTAATCCTATAAATCTTAAGACATGAATAAACATTATGATATATCAAATATAATAATAACAAAATTTTTATCAAAAGTAATTTTTTCAAAATTTTTTATGATTTCAAATTTATTATAACTTTGATTATTAATATCATTTAATTAATAATAAGTTATTTTTTTATTTATATTTTGTATAATATCAATATTTTTATTCATATACAATACATAACATGAATTATACTATAAATGTATAACATGATATCATATGATCTATAAAACAAAGTGTTTTTTAGAGCTACTGGCGAGGGTTTCCACTAATCAAAAAATCCAACGCGCCGTAACGGTACCTTTATATTTCACACAATGCATCAGTTAAATTAAAAATTATATTAAAAAATTGAGTAAATTTATAAAATTAGTTTGAATACATACATGCAATTCATCGTAATATCAACTACAGTTTGCAGTGTAAGGTGGTGTGGAAAGTCGTGACTCAAGACTATATGTCTTGTCTTTTGTATGGATAAATAATTAAATGTAAAATTACGTTTTAAAAATAAAATTAAGTAGAAGATGTTAGAAATATATAACATGATATTTTTAGTTAATGTATAAGATATAAACATTGTATAACATATATATGTGAAAAAAATTTATAATAAAATAATTTTAAAAATTAGAAGAAGGTATTATTAATTTTTTCTGTTATATATAGAAAAAAATATTGTTTAAGATAATAAAATGTGACCTATGATTAGTAAGATATATATGAAATATATAGAGAGGGGGTTGGCGAGCTGTGCGAGCAGGCGGGTACCCCCTAGTATATATATGTATATATATCTTGTGAGCGCCCGAGTATGTACGGCCCTAAAACTGCCCGAAAGTCGAAGGTGCGCACGCAAACACCCAAAAAGACCAAAGTGTTTGCACTTGCAAACACGCATGAGTGAGTGCACAGGGATGTGTCCCTTTCTTCTACCAAAGTAGAAGAGTGGAAGAAATACAAAAGAATTGAAGCAAACAGTGCGTGGAGCTCGCAAGCCTCGGCACTCTTGGATCAGCTCTTCTACCGAGCGGTGGTACCTTGCTTAGAACACCGGCTGTTGCGTGGCCATTAGATTGTTTTAAACAAGGCATATTTTTACACATGTTTAACACACGTCATTTATAAGAGTATCTTGTATTGAATTCAAAGTAAAGAGCTTATCCAAACAACATACCTATCCAACTAATCCATGTTAAGCCTCTAATGTTAACGTGTTTGGTTCTTAACAATAATGGGCTTTTTATTTAATACTCTAAAATTATTGATATCTTTCATGAAAAAGGGTCTGCTATAGCTAGGCAAGGAGCGCTAGCTGTGAACGGCTTTTAACGAATAAAACTAACAGAACTCACAAGCAATCAGAGTCCGCACAAGTTAGGCAAGGCGCGATAGTTCGTAACGATTCATAATGAATTAAAAGGATAAGAAATTACAGCGTACGTGAAACAGGGTTTACAATAGCAAGGCAAAGCGTGCTAGCTATTAACAACTCTTCGTAAGTTGCATTCTTAGTAGAAATTTGTAGTCTCGTACGCAAAAATCTATACTATTATAATAAAATGCTTTGGGTCTAAAAGAAAAAACCTGCTTATAATATATTTATTCTTTATATAAAATCGTGGTATAACATTTTTTTATATAAAAATCAGAAGATATATATATTTTTCATCAACGGGAATCCAATCGCATACACAAAAACGTGGCATAACGTTATTTTAAACGTTTTGAAGCGTTTCGAATTTTGAGAAATGGAATTTTTTCCCATCTGTAACGTAATTGTGAAGTTTTTATGACGTTACAGAAACTTTTGAAATGTTAGCTATTGTCTCCTTTAGATATATTTATATCCTACAGTGTTTTTACATGTGTATACGTGTTTGTACGTGATTGTACGCGTGTGAAGGTGTTTGCACATGATTGTACGTGTTTGTACGTGTGTGTACGTGTGTCTACGTGATTATACGTGTTTGTATGGGTTTATACGTGATTGTACGTGTGTGTACGTGTTTGTAAGTGGGTGCACGTGTTTGTCCGTGTTTGTACGTAATTGCACGTGCTTGTATGTGTTTGTACGTGATTGTACGTGTGTGTACGTGATTGTACGTGAGTGTACGTATTTGTACGTGTTTGCACGTGTTTGTATGCATGTGTGTACGTGTTTGTATGTGTCTGTACGTGATTGTACGTGAATGTACGTATCTGTACGTGTTTGCACGTGTTTGTATACATGTGTGTACATGTTTGTACGTGCTTGTACATTATTGTACGTGATTTTATGTGCTTTTACGTGTTTGTTCGTGTGTATACGTGCGTGTATGTTTTTCTACGTGTGTGTGCGTGTGTGGACATGTGTGTACGTTTTTCTGCGTAAGCGTACGTTTTTGTACGTGTGTGTACGTATTTTTATGTGGGCTTACGCGTTTGTCCGTGTTTGTGCGTGTGTGTACTTGTTTGTATGTTCCCATACGTGTTTGTACGTGTGTGTATGCATGTATACGTTTGCGCACGTAACATGCGGTTATACACGAATATACGTGGTCATACACCTTGACAGACAATAGCTCACGCTCGCACACGCTTATACACGGACATTGATATACGCGTACACATACATTGTTGGTGATATCACTATCCAGAATTAAGTTATTTATTACTATAATAATAAGAAAGTTTTAACGATGACGGTGACCGCTGTGTTTATCATGATGTTGTTGACGTTTACGTTGAAAAGGATGACTTCGTCTTTTTGTTTCAACGATTATCATACTCTGTTCATTTAGGACTCATCAGTAAGGCTTTCAAAATTATTTCGAACAGACTGTGCATTAGACGTTTATACTATTTTTTTACTCATTGTCATTAATTATATATTATGTTGATGAAATTCTGAAAATAACTTCAAACACATAAATTTCGTAACTGTATAATCATAATCATCTATTAAATTTACGGTTTATTTATATGCAGTCATATATGATATATTCCTTATTTGATATTGATTATCCTGCTTTTTTTCACTACACGTGCCTTCGCGGTAATACTACAAAATCGAAATATTGTACGTTCAATATAAGTAAACATAAATAAATAAACTCGTTTAAGTTTTGATGTAAAACGTTATTTGAATTTATTTTTATAACCCTTACTTGATTTTAATTTTTTTAAACTTTGTATCAATTTTTCTTAAACTTTCTTTCAAACTTACTTTGATATCATCTTTTCTATTTCTTGATAAGTTGTAGTTAACATTTTTAATTTTTTCGTCTCAACTTCCTCCAAACTTGGTGTGCGCGATCGTTTAAACATGTTTTACTTTACGCGTAATTGTGAATATTTAGACTTAAATACAAAGATGTAACGATTAGTATTATGAGCATCTAAATGTATAATTTTTTCAAATAGCTTTAAAATGTATCTAAGCGGTCTCTTAAAAGCTTAAGTCAGCTACACGATAAATAATGAGAAATCAATTGTATAACGTGCATCAATTCTATACCTGCATACACTAAGATCCAAATTCATAGTCGTGTCTTGAGTATTGAGTATGACTTGAAACTTAAGTATCGTTATTTGAGTATCAGCTGTTACTTCAATTGAATCCAGGGTTGCAAATATTTAAATCATTTTCAGCTTTAAATAAATTTTTTCCCATACGTGCTGGGTAAGTGGCCTATTGCGCATGGGTTTTCGGGGTAGTAAGTAGCTAATAGCGCGCGCCGCGTGTGTTTTGTCTTTGAAGCGTGTGTTCTAGTGAAAAGCGTTAGGTTATAAAAAATAACGTCACGCAAATGCGTTAATTAATGAAAAAAAGAAAAGCACGATTTTGTTTGTATATGCATAAGTAGCGTCGCGCGGGCGAAGATGATAGGAGAGAGAAAGAGAATGCTTTATCGAAAGAAAACAAGACACGCAAAAACGTGTTTGCAAGTCAGTCGTACGGCAGATATAAGAGAGAAAGAGAGAGAGAGAGAGAGAGAGAGAGAGAGAGAGAGAGAGAGAGAGAGAGAAAGAAAATGCTACATCGAAAGGAAACAAAACACGCAGGAACGTGCACGAGTTTCTATGTAGAAGTCGGTTGTGTACTAGCTTCTTGATGAAAGTTGTTAAGGATGCAAAAAAAAGATATTTTTATGAAATGCTTTTTTTTGATTTACATATTAATTATTTTTTCAAACCCCCCCTTTCCACGCCCCAACATGTCACTCTCTCTCTCTCTCTTACACCCAGCACTTATGAGAAAAAATAGTATGTGAATCTCGTTCGGTTTAGTTGACTATTGCGCACGAGCGTAGCGAGTAGCGCCAACTTGCCCTCGTGCGCAATAGTCAACTAAACCTTACTCGTTACACAATATACTATTAATTGACAAATCCTTTTTGAATTTGTAATTAAAGTTTTATTTAATTAACAATTCCTTTTAAATTGATAATTGAAAATATTTTAATTAAGAAATCAAAATCTAATCGTGAATTGAAAGGGCTTTAATTAAAAATTCAAAAGGAATCCTTAATTAAATAAATTTCAATTAAGAAATCGAAATGTAATCGTGAATTAAAAGGGCTTTAATTAAAAATTCAAAAGGAATCCTTAATTAAATAAATTTTAATTAAGAAATCAAAATGTAATCGTAAATTTAAAGGGCTTTAATTTAAAATTCAAAAGGAATCTTTAATTAAATAAATTTCAATTGAGAAATCAAAATGTAACCGTGAATTAAAAGGGCTTTAATTAAAAATTCAAAAGGAATCTTTAATAAAATAAATTTCAATTGAAAAATCAAAATGTAATCGTGAATTAAAAGGGCTTTAATTACAAAATCAAAAGGAATCCTTAATTAAATAAATTCCAATTAAGAAGTCCAAATGTAATCGTGAATTGGAAGGGCTTTAATTACAAAATCAAAAGGAATCCTTAATTAAATAAATTTCAATCAGGAAATCAAAATGTAATCGTGAATTGAAAGAGCGTCAGTTATGATTATGATTTGTGAATTCGAGAGCTTTAATTAAAAATTGCACAATGCCTTTTTAATTAAACGTACTAAGGAATTTTTATCACATATATATGTATATAGAGAAAAATATGTGGACGTGCACATACATACGCACCTGGGCTTATATATATGCAACATTTTATGTCGACCCACACGCACACATACAGAAAAATTGATATATATATATATATATCTACCTATATTATATAGTTATATTAAAAATTAACCCTCGGACCCCCCCCCACACACACACACACACCCCACTCTCCTCTATAGCCCCTCCATGGCCCCTCCACAAAATAACGTAAAATTGCTTATAATATTACGATATTTTTTATTATTGCTTTTATTCTAAGTACCCTCTCCCCCTCCCCCCACACACTCCTCCACCCCCACACCCCTATAGTATATAATATATATATATATACATATATATAATATATAATATATATATATATATACATATATATAATATATAATATATATACATATATATAATATATAATATATATATATACATATATATAATATATAATATATATATATACATATATATAATATATAATATATATATATACATATATATAATATATAATATATATATATACATATATATAATATATATATATATATATATACATATATATAATATATATGTACACATATATATATATATATATATATATATATATATATATATATATATATATATATATATATATATAAATCTAAACACATAACAAAATAGAATGGAATGCAATTGAAGGTAGATATGTTATTATTGATAATGTAAATGATCAAGAAATGATGGATAGTTTAAATGATAACATTGAAGATTATTTAAATCATGAGGAAGAGTATGAATATTACTTAGAAAATCTTGCTGATAATAATAGTTCAGATAATACTGAAATATCTATTTTAAATAATATAATAAATTCATATATTGGTGAAGATAATGAAAAAGTAGAATTTCCTAATTGGGGACAAGTACCAGAATATTATAAATATTACACTAATAAAATTATAGAATATAAAATAACATTACATGAACCAATAAATGAATTTTATCTAAATCAAAATTACGAAATATATTCAAGATATTTATTGAACATTGCACACATTTTAAAAAAAATATTATGATATATTTTTTTAAATTTATTAACTATTTAAATTATAAATTTAATATTTTTATGAAATGTTTAATATTTTATTGAGATTAAATTTTATGAAAAAAATTTTGATATATTTCTAAAATGTAAAATTAAGTAAAAGGATATCAAACAGGAATTATAACAAAATAATCCTTTAAATCTTAAATATCTTAAATATACATTTAAATATATCAAACATTATGTTGAATTAATATAATAAAATAATTAAAAATTTTAGTTTTAATATTTAATGTAATATTTACATAAAATATTAAACATTATATAAAATTATTAATAATTAATAATTGAAAAAATTTTGATATATTTATAAAATGTAAGATTAAGAAAAAAAAATCAAACAGGAATTATAACAAAATAATCCTATAAATCTTCAAAATCTTAAGTATACATTTAAATATATCAAATAATAATATTGAAAAATTTTACAAAATAATTTATGATTTCACAATGATAAAAATCTAAAAGATTTAAAATGTAAGGTGGTGTAAAAACCAGCCTAATCTATATGTTATGAATAATGATTAAAATTTATTAATAATTTTTTTCAGATATTTTACATTAATAATTAATATTTTTTTTTTCATGTTTCTATGTTAATAATAAAAATTTAATAAAAAATATACAATTATACAATATTATGTATAATATAAAAATATATTATAATAAAAAATTTTTTATATAAAACAATGCATAAGTGTTACATTTTATATTGATATGATAACTATAATGGGGGTTGGCGAGTGGAACGAGCAGGGGGGTACCCCCCCTAGTATTTATATATATATATATATATATATATATATATATATATATATTGCGACGATGCAAATTCAAGCATGGCGCTTAAAGCTTAGTACCCGGGCTCAGTCGCTACGAGGCGCTACTCCCGCAATGGGAATAGCGAGCTCCATAGCATATATAACCGGCCGACAGCCAGCTCAGCCCAGTTCTATCTCCGCTCTCGCTGTGTAGAGAAGTTATGCTCTGCACAGTAAGAGTATTTCGTACCAGTATCCTTTTCCTTCAATCTGAGTAGTAGGGGGATTCCACTACATAGATTCCTCTCTCACCTCACTATGTAAAGAAGTTATGCTTTGCATAGTAAAAATCTCTATCCTTATCCTATCTATGTAGTCGGGGGATTCCACGGCATAGATACTTCTCCACCTACCGCCGCTGTAACTGCCGTCGGTAGAACAGATTTCGCGTTTACCCACCGTAGATAATTGTTAATAATATTTGCGTTGTAGATATTAATGTCGTTTTCTTTTGTTCTTTATTTTTTTACAGACGGCTACTAAACACCACGCCATCTGCCGGTAAAAGCGAGGAACCATAACATGATTTGATTTTCATTACCGACGGTCAAAAGAAATTATTTTTGTTCAATTTAATTAAATTAAATAATAGACTTTTTATGTTTGCATTTTTATTATACTTTTATACCGTCGTTATAAACACTCCTTGATTCATTATTAATAAATGGACAAAAGTTACATTTAAATTTAACCATGTCGTCAAATATACTTATTTACCTAGTTCCGTAAAAAACCTTTCCTATAATTCCGACCCGTCGTTTATATCTCTAATATTAAGTTTATTTATTTTTGTTTAAGCTTTTAAATTTCAATGTTAATTATTATTTCTCTTTTTTACTAAGTTAAATTCTTAAATTACAATTTATTATTTTTCTTTCTTTTTATTATTAAATTTCTTCACTTTAATTAATTTAACTAGTTTAATAAGTTTGAACTTTGGCTTTTATCCACCGCCGTAGATCATCCTCACAAAAGTCTGATGCAACCGCAGCTCGCCAGAAAAGCCAAACGTTACAATATATATATATATATATATATATATATATATATATATATATATATATATATATGTGTGTATACATGGTCCGTTTCATGTCCACTTGCACCCATTGACCCGTATATTTTTTGGTTTATATATATTTATATACACATACATACATACATACGTGGGACATTCCACGTCAATTAGAACCCACGCCCAGACAGGTTTATATATATATATGGGACGTTCCATGTCGTTTCGCATGCATGCACGCACACGTTAATATTCAAGGGATTTTTCATGTCAATTGGAACGCAAGCAGACAAAGGTTTATATATATATAGGACATTTAATGTCAATTGGCATGCATGCACACATACTTTAATAAACATGGGATTTTTCATGTCAATTATAACGCACGCACACACAGGTTCATG
Source organism: Anastatus disparis (assembly GCA_017163975.1). Lineage (NCBI taxonomy): Eukaryota > Metazoa > Arthropoda > Insecta > Hymenoptera > Eupelmidae > Anastatus > Anastatus disparis. Next base: position 471,904 of record JAFFSR010000073.1, read on the forward strand.
TATATGGAACATTTCATGCCGATTCGCATGCATGCACACACACGTTAATATACATGGGATTTTTTATGTCAATTTCAACGCACGCACATACAGGTTTATATATATGCGACATTTCATGCCAATGCGCACACACACAGGATTATATATATATATATATATATATATATATATATATATACACATATATATATATACATGGGACATTTCATGACAACTCTCACACACCTATCCAAGTTCCTGCAGGTTTCCATATATGTGACGTTTCATGTCAATTTTTATTCATGCACACACACGTAAATATACATGGGATTTTTTATGTAAATTTCAACGCACGCACATACAGGTTTCTATATATGGGACATTTCATGCCAATGCGCACGCGACACACACAGGATTGTATATGTATATATATATATATATATATATATATATATATATTGCGACGAGTATACATACCCGCGCATTCAAATTTCCCGCCTGACGGTCAAGCTACTATAGAACAGTAGTTCTGAGCTCAGCCGCCAGGTGGCAACTTCAAACGTCGTTGCACGCATCGGAAAAAATGAGGCCGGAGTATATAAGAGGCCGAGAAGCACAGCTAAGGAGAGCAGTGTAGACTACGGTCTCTTCCCTCTCTTTACCTAAGGGAGCACACAAGGCTAAGAGAGAATGAGACAAGTAGTAGCTGGCTGCCTTGGCTTGTGGAGCACCACAGCTTAGGCAGAGCTTCTCTCTCTTGCACATGAGGGTAGACCCAGGGCGCATTCAGGTCTACACTACAGTGCAAATGCTGTCAGTGCTAGAGTTACGTCAAGGGCGCACCCAGGCGTAAATCTACCTGCCTAGAGCACACTAAAAATTTTTGCCGCCGCCGCAATGCCGAACTTGCGCCGTTGAATTTAAGGGTGACGTCCACCCATAATATTATATTCTATTTCACATTTCGCTTGGTTAACCCGTAGCCGCCGCGTCCGCCACCACGTGATTATGGAATATATTAAGGGTGTCGTCCACCTTATTATTTAATTCGCATTAGTTTAAAGGACTCCGTCCGGCCGCGCATAAACATTAGACATTAGAATAAGTTAAGGGTGTCGTCCACCCAATATATTTTTGTTAGCTTAAAGGACTCCGTCCGACCGCGTGTAAATATTAGAACTTAGATTAAGTTAAGGGTGTCGGCCACCCATTGTCTTTACTTCACTTAAAGGTCCCGCATGCCTATAGAGATTTGTAATTTAGATAATTAAGCGAGCCGGCTACCCACCTTCATTATTACCGTAGTATTAAGTATAGCGTTACTAGATGCCGCCGCCTAATTATATTATAATTATATTTAATTATTAATCACTTGTTTCTTTTGTTTTGCACATTGTTGCAGGTAAAAGCCGCCGGTATAAACTAAACCGTCCAGGCCGTAGAATCACTTAGCTAAAGTAAACTATAATTCCGATTCTTTAAAGATTATTGATTAATTGATTTCACTTATTGAATAGCCGTCAAGTGGCCGATTTGATTATTTTTGTACATTACATTCCGTTAAGGTTAGGTTAATTATTTGCATTGTATAAGGTCATTAGGTTTAGCTTTGATTGATACATTATTATCATTTCATATTTGTAATCGTCGTTGTAAGAGTTTTATGAGTACAATAAAGCCAAGGTACTCCATAGCATAACCAAACGTGTTAAACCCGGTTACTTTCCTTTACTTTCCACCGTCCGATCCCTTCAACTCCTGCCGATCTTACCCTGGTAACTCACTGAAGCGTCTGGCAACAGGAGTTACACGTATTTCCCCCCTCCCGAAAGGGAAAAACGTTACAATATATATATATATATATATATATATATATATATATATATATATATATATATATCTATGTTCTGGTTTGGTTTCTGGGAATCAATGTTATTCACAACAATTCAAATTTTTTTTTTCTTTTTTTTTTTTTTACTAAAGAAATAATCATTCTTATTTTTAATATTATGTTTTTCGTGAACGCGACTTAATATTCTTTCAACCAATGAGCAATTAGATCTAAAGAAATAATATTTCCTTCCCACACAGCATGAAAGAATTTCGAAATAATTTCATGAAATATTACAAGTAATAATACGTTGAAAAAATTTAAAAAGGACTTAAAAAGATAACCATATTCTTTTGAAAAGAATTTATGAAATAATACACAGAAAGATTACAAAGTCTTTACAAAAATAATACCAAGAAGGAAATGAAAGTTAAAATATGAAATATTACACGAATCCTTTCTAAAAGGACTTTGAAATGACTTCTTGAAAGGAAACAAGAAATAACTCAGAAATCTTCCAAAGATTCTAGTCATGAAATAATTTAGAAAGATTTTCGAAATAATTTAAGGTATTCTTTCAACGAATCATTTCAAGATACTTACAAAAAGCTTTTATGTAATAATTCCAAGCAAGGTTTTGGTAATATTTCAAGTAATCTTACATGAAATAATTTTAAAACCTTTTGAAATAATTCATGAAAGAACTTATCATGACGATAAAAGTTATTACATGAATCCTTACTGAAAGGACTTTGAGAGAACTTCTTGAAAGGAAACAAGAAATAACTCAAAAATCTTCCAAAGATTCTAGTCATGAAATAATTTAGAAAGATTTTCGAAATAATCTAAGGTATTCTTTCAACGAATCATTTCAAGATACTTACAAAAAGTTTTTATGTAATAATTCCAAGCAAGGTTTTAGTAATATTTCAAGTAATCTTACATGAAATAATTTTAAAACCTTTTTGAAATAATTCATGAAAGAACTTATCATGACGATAAAAGTTATTACATGAATCCTTACTGAAAGGACTTTAAGAAAACTTCTTGAAAGGAAACAAGAAATAACTCAGAAATCTTCCAAAGATTCCAGTCATAAAATAATTTAGAAAGATTATCAAAATGATCTAAGGTATTCTTTCAACGAATCATTTCAAGATACTTACAAAAAGCTTTTATGTGATAATTCCAAGCAAGGTTTTGGTAATATTTCAAGTAATCTTACATGAAATAATTTTAAAACCTTTTGAAATAATTCATGAAAGAACTTATCATGACGATAAAAGTTATTACATGAATCCTTACTGAAAGGACTTTGAGAGAACTTCTTGAAAGGAAACAAGAAATAACTCAGAAATCTTCCAAAGATTGTAGTCATGAAATAATTTAGAAAGATTTTTGAAATAATCTAAGGTATTCTTTCACCGAATCATTTCAATATACTTACAAAAAGCTTTTATGTAATAATTCCAAGCAAGGTTTTGGTAAAATCTCAAGTAATCTTACATGAAATAATTTTAAAACCTTTTTGAAATAATTCATGAAAGAACTTATCATGACGATAAAAGTTATTACATGAATCCTTACTGAAAGGACTTTGAGAGAACTTCTTGAAAGGAAACAAGAAATAACTCAGAAATCTTCCAACGATTAAAATCAGAAAATAATTTAGAAAGATTTTCGGAATGATCTAAGGTATTCTTTCACCGAATCATTTCAAGATTCATTCAAAAAGCTTTCATGAAATAATTCATGCAATATTTTGGTAAAGTCTCAAGAAATCTTACATGAAATAATTTTGAAATCTTTTTGAAATATTTCATGAAATAACTTATGATAAGAATAAAATTTATTACATGAATCCTTACTGAAAGGACTTTGAAAGGACTTTATGAAAGAAAGCGTGAAAGATAACAGAATCATTTAGAAATATTTTCGGGATTAGTTTATAATTTATCCGCTTGATGGCGGTATCTCTTACTCTTGCAAGCGGTAAGAGTGCTTCCCGTTTCATATATAAGGAAAATAAGAATCTTAAATGGAAACTATAAATTGTTATGCGTGCGATGTCTGTGTTATGATAACTTCGATTTTAACCGCTGTAAAACTATTCGTAATCCTATGAATAATTATATCATCATATATCCGTTATATATATATATATATATATATGTGTGTGTGTGTGTGTGTGTGTGTGTATGTGTATTGATTCTAAATTGATTCTTAAATAATACAGGAAAGAATAAAATTTCTAGAACTTTACACGTCTCTCAGCTAAAGATAGATGAAAAGATTAATGCATTATTACTAAAAGAATTCATAGATCCTTACAGAATTCTTTCATTGAAAGGATTCTGTAATAATTCTATGTCCGAGGTATATTTCTTTCAGAAATAATACAATGAAATATTTTTAAAATATTTTATATCATTCTTACAGAATACTTTCAATGGAAGATGTATGAAAAGATTTACGAATTATTACCAAAAGAATTCATGGATCCTTACAGAATTCTTTCATTGAAAGGATTCTGTAATAATTCTATGTCCGAGGTATATTCCTTTTAGAAATAATACAATGAAATATTTTAAAAATATTTCATATTATTCTTACAGAATCCTTTCAATGGAAGATGTATGAAAAGATTTACGAATTATTACCAAAAGAATTCATGGATCCTTACAGAAGTCTTCCATTGAAAGGATTTTGAAATGACTTGTGAATTCTTTATGAAATATTTTTATGTATTATTTTTAAAAGAATAATACCTCGGACATAGAATTATTTCAGAATCCTTTCAGTGAAATATTTCTGAAAGATTGTAGTCCTTTTATGAATCCTTTCAGAATCCTTTCAAAGTCCTTTCATGCTGTATGGGTTAGGTCATTCTACAATTTATAGGCTGTTGTGAACTTTCTTTCAAAGTACCGGAAAGTAAACTCAAATATATAGGTTTTCCGGTACTTACCAGAAAATGTATAAATATATTTTACTTACCAGAAAACTTATGTTTCTCCGCGGTTACCGGAAAATCCACTAATACATATATATTATCATATATATATATATATATATATATATATATATATATATATATATATATATATATATACATATATATGATAATATATAAATATATATATATATATGGGACATTTCATGACAACTTGTACACACCTTCCTAAGTCCCTTAGGTTTATGGATATGAGACGTTTCATGTCAATTCGCATGCATGACACACGCGTTCATGTGAATGGGACTTTTTATGTCAACTCGCAAGCATGATATAAACATATATATATATACATAAGGAACATTTTATGTAGAATCGCAGGTACACACACAGGTTTATTTAGGTTTATATGGATCATTTAATTTTAACTTACACGCGCTCGTACACGCTCACATATACAACACATATTTAACTTTATATATATATATATATATATATATATATATATATATACTTTACCTTTTCGATGTAGATACTCGTTAAAAAATACTTATTTACTATGCTGTGGTACCCTCGATCGCCGTCTTTGGGCACCTAGGTGTTAATGACAACTTAAACATTATCTACAGCAAAAACTTTTGAAATTCAACTTATAGTTTAATAACTACTTTGAAGTTGTTGCAAATGTTATCTAGCTAAACATGGATGTTCCGAGTAAGATAAACATTGTCTACAAGAATATCTTTTGAAATTTAGCCATTATTTATTAATAACATGTACGTTTCCCGAGATGACATCTCACAATATCCAGGTGATCCTGGCTACCTGGAAGTCATCTATATGAATGAATTTTGAAATTTTCCATACCGGTTATGAAGTTTACAGGCATTTGCAGGGACTACGTCAAATGAAACTTGGAGATTTTTTTAGATTGCGATTCTAAGGTTGTTTGATTAGGTCGAAGAATACTCGGAAATCAAAAGATTTTCAAAGAACAATTGTTTAAGATTCATGCAACTTCCATGAAATATGTTGATTTACTCGTAGTCGATACCCATACATAAAGATCATTCATACAAATCATGTCGCATATAAATTTGCGGTAGTATCCCTACTAATTTATGAATTTATCGTTCAAATAATGCCAGCGAAATTTAACTTCAAGAAAGCATATAACTATCGTAATTAGTGAATAATTTTAACCTTTTTTCATCAAACATCATTCCGATATACAGGCAGGGCCGGACTTAGTCGTTCAGGGGCCCGGGGCCATTAAACGTGATGGGGCCCACTTAAGGTTAGCGATAAACAAAAAAAATGTCTCAATAGTGATACACATATTTATTAACATATATATTAACTTATTTTTAAATAATTCGTTACAATTTAAAAAATTTTACTCACTAAATATATTATTAAATATTTTAAGTATATTAAATATATTAAGTATACTAAATAATTTTTCGTCGAACTTTTTTATCTACAAACTCATTTAAAATGTCGTCAAAACTTATAGTTTGCCTTTATTGAACTATACCTACAATTTCAAGAATATCTTGAATCAACTCTGTACTCGCGTGAACCACCTTAAACAATTTTATATAAGTCAAAAACTTGAAATATCATAGGATCAAAAACATTAATAATACATTTTCTATATAATATACAATAATTAATGAAATATATTTAGTCGTAGTAACATTTAAAAGTTTTAAAAACAAGTAAAAAAATAGTCGATGTAAAACTTTAGTTCTATACGTTATTTTTAAACTTCACAAAATAACTCGATTTTGATAATGTATCAATTAGAAATATTTTTTATCACCTTCGTTAGAAATTTATATTTGATAAGTCAATAAATAAATTGTAAATTCGAATAAAAAAATTTTTAAATATATTTTTTTTGAACTAAAGCCACAATAATACAATATAACGTTTAAAAAAATTGGAATTATAGACATTTTTAGTGTGATTGTAACAAAAATGTAAAAAATTATTTCTATTTTAGGTGTTAATCATCCAATCAAAAAATCTTAAATAAAGTTTCAAAAAGTTTGAAGTTGAATAATGAAAGTGTGACAAAAATCATTTCAAGAAAAGGTAAAATACCGACATTAGAATTTTCCAAATTTTTTATTCTTAATTCAAAATTTGTAAAAATATCTTAATATTACAGCTTTCCATTTTAACTAATAAAAAGCATAATTTAAAGATATTTCGAAAAATTTTTGAATAAAAGTTAAAAATTCGGAAAATTGCAATGTCAGTAATTCCATGTATGAATCATACACCCAATTACATCACCTTGATTCGATTCTATGGTAAACACAATTGAATTTTCGTTATTCAAGTATTTGAATTAAAATTGCTCTGGACCTAATTATTGATTTCGCACTTTGAAAACAGGTGATCAAAGTTTGTTTTCTCTAATTTAATTTAGTTTGTTTAAACTTTACTTTAAAATTTTGTAAATTAGATTATTAACACCTCAAATAGAAGTTATTTTTCTAAATTTTTCTTAAAATAATACCGAGAATACTCATAAATAATATTCGAGCTCTCCAATACATATATTATATCATAAATTTTATTGATATTTTAAAAATTTTTGACGACATAAACATCTTTGTAAAACGCTACATTTCTATAAATATTATTAATTTAATTAGAATTTGTAAATTTAGTAATAATTTTACTTTACTTTAATTTTCTCTTTAATTTTTGTTCTATTATTTTTTTTATTGAGAATCTTATGGGGCCCCTAGATGCTTGGGGCCCAGGGCAATGGCCCATGTTGGCTCATGCCTAAGTCCGGCCCTGTATACAGGTAATAAGCGTTATTATTTAAAAAATTTGAGAATTTATGAATCTTAGCAATTATTTACTTACCACGAAAGTTAAGAAATCATATTAGTCATTCATTTTAATTGAATTAAATCATTTAAAATCAATATAAGTCAAATTCCAAATATAAAGAAATCCTGAATCAGTTATGCATTCACATATAATTTTTATTCAATCTTTAACATTTTTGTTTATTTAACCGAACAATAAACATTCTTGCTGTTTACATGAAATCATGAAACTTTAATTTTTTACAAAAATAAAAAGTAATTTTTTTAAACATCATTTATTATAAATATTATTTCCTTAATAGAAATAAATCTTTGAAATCATTAAAGATATCTAATACTATTACAAAATTATAGAAAATGAAGATATATTTTAAGAGGAAGAATCATATTTCTGTCCTTTGCTAATAAGAAAATTGGTTTTTCGAATAAAAATAAATTAAAATGGAGATATTATATTGACTATGAATAAGATTTACATAATTAGACGCATTTATGCATATTGTGTATGGACTATGGATACATCGTATATTAATTATGTGGGCTCATATAAATACACAGGTTCTCTATAGCTGTTTATGCATGACTTCTGAATTTTTTTCCATACGATGTGATCTTATATAAAGCAATAAAACAATTTTTTTCATGTCATTTATTTAAATTATTTATTTACTTCATGCTGGTAAAAATTTACAATATTATATGTGGCGATAACTCAGCCAATGTTCATTTTCGGATAATTTTTAATATCATCATTGCATATTTAACACAAGAGTTTGAATAATAACTTTTCAAGTGGCGATTACTCAGCCAATGTAAGCTTTCATATATTTCATAATATATGAAAGCTTATACAGTACTCGTTTTTCGAATTCAATATCGAACAATTTATTAAATTTTGGCATGTTCATTAAAGTAACATAAGAAAATAATCTTTCTACTGGAGCTGAAGAAGGTAATGTGGTATTAAATTTCAAAAATAAGCTTTTAACAACTGGAAAATTATTTAAAGACTCCAAAGACATCGTTTTTTCATTTAAAAACCTCATTAGTTCGTTTTCTTCTTGTTCTTGAGGTGCAAAAGCCGTGTTCAGTAATGCATTTGAGCTGTCATCATCAAAATCAAAAAACGCGTCTTCAGTATCCTCATTATCTGGAACAGCTGATTCCGGCTTTTTAGGCCTAACCAATTCTTCAACAAGCCTTTTTATTTTTGCTTGTGTATTTTCATCAAAGCACGAAATCCATTTTGCTCTAAATTTGGGGTGCGTGAGTGCTGCTATAGCTGCTAATTCGCCATTGTTAAGGATTTCAAAAAAATCATGAAATCTTTTGTCTAAAGCTTTCTTTAAATATTTCAACAGTGGCCCACATAGCATGAAATATTTCTGAAATATTTCTGAAATATTTCATTGAAAGATTCGGAATAAAACAGAAATATTGATAAGAAATATTTCTGAAATATTGATATGTCCTTCTAGAAGATTGATTTGAAATATTTCATGTAATGTTTCTGTAACATTCTTTCATTATTTTGTAAAATATTAATTTGTAATATTGTTGAAAGATTGTAGCAATATTTGACCGCAAGATTCATGTGAGATTATGAATCTTTCAAGAAATGTTTCTGAAATATTTCTGAAATTTTTCATGAAATCTTGATTTGTAAGATTGTTGAAAGATTGCAGAAATATTTTATTGAAGGATTCATAAAAGATTATGAATCTTTCAAGAAATGTTTCTGGAATATTTCTAAAATCTTTCATGAAATATTGCTTTGTAACATTGTTGAAAGATTGCTAAAATATGTTATTGAAGGATTCATAAAAAATTATGAATCTCTCAAAAAATGTTTCGGAAATATTTCAGAAATCTTTCATGTAATATTGATATGTTATATTGTTGAAAGATTGCCCATCAGTTTAACTAAAGTATTCATAGAGGATTATTAACCCTTTCGGAAATATTTTTGGAATCTTTCATGAAATACTGATTTGTAATATTGATGAAAAATTCTATCAGATATTATTTTTGATTTTGTAAGAGTTGCATCTCAAACCATATTAGATACTTATACATTTATTTGTTATTTATAATTTTAGCGCTTATTTATTTGTATCAAGAATTTTCGGTCTTATATACTAAACGAGAGAGCGTCCCACCACTTGCGAGAGTTTGCCAACCACATTTACGATCACATGAAAATATAATCAAGTAGCCATCTGCTGGCAAGATGGAAGAATTGCTACAAACGCGAGAGAACTACAAATATTTAAACAATATTTCTCCAATATTTCACTGTTATATTCATAAATTTTTCGGAATACTCCATGAAATATTTCTGGAATTTGACAGAAATATTTCATGAAATATTTCTTGAAAAATTTGCGCATTATTGATTTGAAATATTTTAAGAAATAGTGCAGCAATATTTCTTCGATATTTCAGTGTTATGTTCATACATTTTTTTAAATACTTCATAAAATGTTTTTTAAATATAACAGAAATATTTCATGAAATATTTCTTGAAAAATTTGCGCATTATTAATTTGAAATATTTTAAGAAATAGTGCAGCAATATTTCTTCGATATTTCAGTGTTATGTTCATACATTTTTTTAAATACTTCATGAAATGTTTTTTTAAATATAACAGAAATATTTCATGAAATGTTTCTTGAAAGATTTGCGAAATATTGATTTGAAACATTTCAAGAAATAATGTAACAATATTTCTTGAATATTTCAGTGTCAGATTCAAAAATTTTTTGAAATAAAACATGAAATGTTCCTTTAATATTACAGGAATATTTCATGAAATGTTTTTTGAAACATTTGTGAAATATTGATTTGAAACATTTCAAGAAATAATGTAACAATATTTTTTGAATATTTTAGTGTTGGATTCAAAAATTTTTCGAAATAAAACATGAAATGTTCCTTCAATATTACAGAAATATTTCATGAAATGTTTCTTGAAAGATTTGCGAAATATTGATTTGAAACATTTCAAGAAATAATTTAGTAATATTTCTCGAATATTTCGGTGTTAGATCTAAAAATAGTTTGGAATAAAACATGAAATATTCCTTCAATATTACAGGAATATTTCATGCAATGTTTCTTGAAAGATTGGCGAAATATTGATCTGAAACATTTCAAGAAATAATCTAGTAACCTTTCTCAAATATTTCAGTGTTGGATTGAAAAATAGTTTGGAATAAAACATGAAATATTCCTTCAATATTAGAGGAATATTTCATGCAATGTTTCTTGAAAGATTGGCGAAATATTGATCGTAAACATTTCAAGAAATAATCTAGTAACCTTTCTCAAATATTTCAGTGTTGGATTCAAAAATTTTTTGAAATAAAACATGAAATGTTCCTTCAATATTACAGAAATATTTCATGAAATGTTTCTTGAAAGATTTGCGAAATATTGATTTGAAACATTTCAAGAAATAATTTAGTAATATTTCTCAAATATTTCAGTGTTGGATTCAAAAATTGTTAGGAATAAAACATGAAATATTCCTTAAATATTACAGGAATATTTCATGCAATGTTTCTTGAAAGATTGGCGAAATATTGATCTGAAACATTTCAAGAAATAATCTAGTAACCTTTCTCAAATATTTCAGTGTTGGATTCAAAAATTGTTTGGAATAAAACGTGAAATATTCCTTCAATATTACAGGAATATTTCATGCAATGTTTCTTGAAAGATTGGTGAAATATTAATGTAAAACATTTCAAGAAATAATTTAGTAATCTTTCTTAAATATTTCAGTGTTGGATTCAAAAATTGTTTGGAATAAAACATGAAATATTCCTTTAATATTACAGGAATATTTCATGCAATGTTTCTTAAAAGATTGGTGAAATATTAATATGAAACATTTCAAGAAATAATTTAGTAATATTTCTCAAATATTTCAGTGTTGGATTCAAAAATTGTTAGGAATAAAACATGAAATATTCCTTTAATATTACAGGAATATTTCATGCAATGTTTCTTGAAAGATTGGTAAAATATTAATGTGAAACATTTCAAGAAATAATTCAGTAATATTTCTCAAATATTTCAGTGTTGGATTCAGAAATTTTTTTGGAATAAAACATGAAATGTTGCAGCAATATTACAGAAATATTTCAATGAATTATTTCATATTCTTAAACTGTAATATTTCGAAGAAATATTTGTTCATCACTAATTTAATATTTTACTGAAATATTTCATGTAATCTTTTTTTGAAATATTTCATGCTATGTGGGGGCTTACATATAGACAAACTTTTATTTGCCGATAAAGTATTCCATTTTTTTCGGATAGTCAACAATGTTGGTAAAAGATAACCATAATGACAATCTTTTTCTCCTTGTAAAATATCAATTGCTGAAGCCAGGGGTTGACACAATTTTAAATAATCTTCAATAAATTCAAAATCTTTTTTTCTTAAGATTTTATTAGATTCCAACATGTCATGAATTCTTTCATCATCAATTTTTTCTTTTAAAGAAATGATTTGTTTAAAGGCGTCATACATAGAATTCCACCTTGTTATAACGGGCCTCTGTAAACTGCATTCGAAAATTTTTTTCATTCCTTCTCTTTTTTTTGGTAATCTTAAACATTTCCATAATTGTTGGCATTTTTCGATGACAAATTTATGACACTTTTTAATATTTGGAACTCTGTCAATTGCGTCTACAAGATCTTTTGTTGCAATCAAACTCAAGGTATGGCTGGCACATCGAAAATGACGAGATAATGTTATATTTAAAAATATTATTATTTATATTAATAAATAAATCTATTATTATCTACAGGAACTACATTATCGTTACTGTTCATAAACAGTGATTCTTCGTCATCATTTTCTTCAAACTCTTCCATTTTCTCTTCAGAATCATTTGAGTCCTCATCTGCAAATTTTTATATAATGATTAGTAAAATTTATTAAGATTTTATAAAGATTTTTCATATAAATTTGAAGTTAAATTTTTGCATTTTTCTGTTATATATATATAACTTTGAAGCAAAATTAGCTTTTTTAATAAATTTAGATTTGTTTGATTAAATTTTGTTTCATGAGAAATTATAAAATCTAAAGAAAATATACCGATAATTGTCAGTTATTAATTTATTTTATTATTTAATATTAATTTAATTCTTTATTTACTGGCCTTTATTGGCCTGTTGTTGGAAAATACAAATTTTCCAACAAGGGGCCAAAAATACCATATTCTATTTTCGACACCAGGAGAAAATATGGTATTTTTGGACTAGGTGTTAAAAAAGCAATTTGATGACATTGTAAAAAAGTGAACACAACATTTTATTCTGTGTTTACTATAACAGATCAAATTTTGTATTATTGTCACCTACCAACATGGCTGACCTTTTATATAACTTTAATATAAATAATGTTCAATTTTATATATTCATAAGAGAAAATTCATCATTGAACAAGATATTCATTGAAACATGATACTTGATATTTCATCTAAATATTAACTTTACATTTGAATGTACTGTCATAAAAAACATCAAAATTTTTTTTCAATTCATACCATTAAATATTGACCTTATCAAGGTATTTTTCAAAAAGTATAATTTTTACTTTTTAAATTTTGCAACTCACAATAACAATAAATAAATTAGTTGATTTGATAACATATACATATGAAAACAATAACCTTTAAATGGCGATAAAAATTTGATGAAACTTTGAGATTTCCTTGAATAATCTGGTTACAAGTCATGCATTTTGCTATGATTCTATCGCCATTTGATTTCGTCAAATCTGCTTCGAAAAATTTTCCATCCAAATAACAAGTTTTACGGCAGACATCTAACATTTCTTTTTGCTCATCACTTAATGAAACAGAAAGCGCCGTTGAAACATTTGTAACTACTGTAGAATTACTCAATCGTGATAACTCATTATGGGTACCATTATTTGCTGTCCCCTGACTTCCATCATCATGTAATGGTTCAATATCTATACCAACTCTCAAACTAGCTAGCAATTCATCTGTATTATCTACTGAATTTTCTTCAGTGTTCATTTTAAATCCTTAAAGTGAACAACAAAACAATGAATAACATAATAAAATACAATGTATTTATAGGTTTATTGATCCAGTAAGAATGATTTGAGAGTTTATTTTATAAATAATGTTCCTAAAATTAAATTTTTACGAGTTCTAAAATTTGTTAAGTATGAATTTAATTATAATCTTATTAACGAAAATTCAATTTTACAAAACCCAACTTTGTTATAAAAATACATAAACATTAATTTCATGCACTCGAAACCAAAAAAGTTTAATTAAAAGTTTCAAATAAAAAAAAAAGGGGGCCGGATAGGCTGTCTTTGTCTAATTAAGGTTTTCATATTTTACTTAAATATTAATTGTTGTAATTGTAAATTAATTTTCAAGTACAAAAGATGTGATTATAAAGAATATTTGTATAAAAATCGAAAATTTATAATGACGTTATTGAGAAAAGTACGTAATGCCAAAGTAAAAGGTTATGTTATAAAGATATCGTCGTTCCCTACTTTTTTCAAACAATTGTCAGCTAGTTTTGTGTTATTGTACAAAGATTTGCATTTATATTAATTGCGGTAATAAAATAACTGGTGGTCAATAAATTTTTCTTTCAGTTACAGATTAATCATATATTTTTATACACAAAACATATACAAAAAATTTTATAGGTCTAAATCAAAAAAGAGATGTAATGAGACAACGTAAATTTTTCAATATTTTTTTTCTATGAATTCCTTAATGAATTGTTTTCTCGAATACTATAAACTTTAGATAAATACTTAAAACAATAATTGATGTTGGAAATAACACATAAATAACACATTTTGTAAATTATAATATGAAGATATTTTAGTTTATCTAATTGGTGAAATAATATAATTAAATAAAAAAATGTTTTTTTCATGTTAAAAACACGTTGTTAAAAAAAAACCAATGATTGAAAAAATGTACTAAAAAGTATTAAATTAATTAATTAAATTTCTTGAAATTACTTTTATACAGTTTCATTGCAATAATCAAGATAAAATTTTACAACAAAAATTATTAAAGAAAAGGGTGGGCACTAATTTTCAGTAAATCTAATAATAATTTCAATACTATCTTTAATAATTTCTTGAAAAGATTTAAAAAAAAATTTCAGCGCCCACATTTTTCTTTTTAAATTTTTGTTGTAAAATTTTCTATTGATTATTCCAATGAAACTATATAAAAGTAATTTTAAGAAAGTTAATTTATTTATTTTATACTTTTTAGTCTATTTATTCAATTATTGTATTTTATTTTTAAAGCATGTTTTTAAAATTTTGTATTTTCTACTTTTAAGTTAAAATTAAGAGAAACTCATCTTGACCCAAATAAAGCCTCCCCACTTATACTTCCTCGAAGATGACTTTTTACACCTGTTATCATCGACCTTGATGTCCAGGTACCAAAATGACAACTGATTATTGTATTGTCATCCAAGACCAAAGTCTATGCCAATTTTCAGAATTTACATCTGTCAAAAAGTACCTGAAATCGAGTGCGCAAGATTTGATTACAGACAGACAAACAAACAAACAGACATGAAGGCGAATATAAGAAAAGCGTATATTAGTTATATATGTCCTTTGGCCGTATTCAGGTGGAATATGAATCGAGGACAATGTTTGTCGCTTGAGCTGAAATTGCCGAGGGCGCGCGAAGCGCGCCCGAGGTAGATTTCTGCTCAAGCGGCAAACATTGTTCGAGATTCAGATTCCACCTCAATAAACGGCCAAAGGACATAGATGATTTTATGTCCGAAGTAGGCCGTATGAGGAAATATAACTTATTAATTGAAAATAACAATCTTTTTTTGAATACTTTTAAAATTAAATTTTAGTTCTATTGATTTTTTCTTTTGTTTCTTAGATTGACATTTTGTAATGAGTATAGTTGCTGTCGAAGCGCGAGTCATTTTTTTTTCACTAACCTACGTTCAATATGATTGCTCTTTGACATATTGAACGAAACATAGTAGGATCGGTGATGCCATATTGATTTCTCCTGAGACATATTGAGTCTCAATATGTCTCAGGAAGACATATAATTCTTGCAATAAGTCGAGGAGCGCGTCTGAGACATATGGGATGCCAATACAAATTTAGCATGCTCTTTACATACTGACACGAATACGGCCTTCGAGGACATAAAAAAAAATAATATTTACCGACGTTAAGTCTGCTTTAAGACTAATTATCTTTTGTTCTTTATGACAAAAACAAGTAAATTGAATTATGATTGGAGAAAATTTCTATAAGTTACTTAAATTTATGAAAAAGTCAACATAAATCGTCATTTTTGTAGAATTATGAAGATCATGATTATTTTCTCGGAAAATATAAAGTTATGGAAATTATTTATGAAAACGTTTTCGATTGGAAAATTTGTGATTATTACAATTTAATTTTGGTATATCATCATCAGTTATATCCTCGTTAAAATGCCCCGAAAATTTTTGAAAGAATCGGAACAAATTTTTTTCCGGTCTTTAAAGAATATTTAAAAACTATTACGAAATGAAAATTGATGAATGTTTCAAGTTTCCCGAATCGTTCCGACATTGACATTTCAATTATAAGCCATTAATCATAAAATTTGGAAAAGTCTATTGTATGCAACTATTTTTCCAGTGATTCACTTGTAATTTATAAAATTGTGAATTTAGGTGATCCATTATGTTTCTTTCCGTAATATTTATCTGATGTTGGAGCTGCAGCAATTGAGTTTTGCTTTTTTTATTTCATTACTATCATTTTAAATTCGTAAATCAAACAAATATAATGACTTGTCCGCACTAAAGCTATGTTAATACAATAATTTTTGTTAAAAAAAAAAATCATTTCAACTTGTTATTTTTTTATGAACTTGGATTGGAAATTATATATCAAGCTTGACAAACTTAATCTTAAAATACGTTACATTAAAGTTTGTATTATTACTTTTCATGTAGTATTTTCGTGGGTTTTTTGAGTTGTCCGCAATCGAGTTTAATCTTACCAATTTTTTCTTTGTCGCAAAAAAATTTGATTAAACGCACCGTTTATTCATAACTTAGGATTGGAAATATTATTAGAAGACTGGAAGCTTCGTCATGCTCTTAAAAAGAAAAATAATGTGATCTAATTTTAAAAATAATATTCATCTGAATAATATATCCTCATCAGAAAAGTTATTGTAATTTATATATTTTTGGAACCTTTCCAATTTCATGTGTACTACTATGGTATTATATTGGGATATCCACCCAACTTTAAATTCTCTAGTAACAGGTCATGATACAGCTGTTACTGGGTTACCGCATGATGCACATTATTTAAACTAGGTTATAATCTTTTGTGCTATCCTGTAACTCTATTTCTGATGTATTTTGTAAATGTGCCACAAACGGCGCTGCAGATAATTCTATAAAACATTCATTTTTACACATAAAAAATTACCGTAATTTATCTTATGTGTAAATTTACTTTTTATAGAATTATCTGCTGGGCCGTTTGTGGCACATTTACAAAATACATCAGAAATAGAGTTACAGGATAGCACAAAAGATTTAAACCTAGCTTGAATAATGTGCGTCAAGCGGTAAACCCAGGAACAGCTATAATATGACCTGTCACTAGGATTGAAAGTTGTGTGGATATCCCCATATCTCTATCCTTTTATAATTAAAAATTTAATTTTTCTGCAAAACCTTATGATTGTAGCAAAAAATAAGAAGAAAGCCCGATCTCGTATAATAAAAAGCAATATTTTCTCTTATGAGAAAAAATTATTTTTATCGCTTCGTTTCAAAGAAAACTTTGAAAAACTGAATTGTCTATCCAAACCTCAATTTTGTAGGTTTTTCAAGGTTTTCTTCAAAACGAATCAATAAAAATAATTTTTCCTAATCAAAGAAAATATTGCTTTTTATGATACAGTTTTTGTAAAAAAATCAATTCTTTGATTAGAATAGGACAGATATACTCGACCTCCTCTTAAGGATCTTTAATAGCTATTAAACTCTTTACAAGATTGTAATAATTCATCTCGATTTACTTCGATAGAATTCGTGAAGTTTCATTAACCTTTCAATCAGTATACAGAAAATATAAAGATTCATCCGTATTCTTAAATGATCTCATAGATTTATAATCATTTATTTACCAATAATTTAATAAATATATTCATAAGATGATAAAACGTAAAAAATATTTCTTAAAAATTTGTTACAATACAATCCAGAAGGTTTCTCCTGAAAACTTGACAGTACTGTTCAATTCTAAAGCGGTCTTAATCGTTCATTAATTGTGAATACGATAAAATTCCGGTTACCGATCCTTAGTAAAACTTAATGAATCAAAAAAGTTCTAAAGGTATCAACGACAATCATAACAATTTTTTTCATAAAAGTTCGCAAAGTTTTATTATGGACTGGTACCGAAAACCGCAAAAAATTAGAAAGGTTCTTTTACATCAGGATCTTTCCAAACCAATGTACATTTTAACCGGGGTATTTCACCTGAATACGGAGGACATATATAACTAATATGTGCTAGGAGAGTTTCCGTAGCCGATAGAGATCCACGGCTCCATTAAAGTTTGGCCTATGTATTTCGGTCCTCTGAACACGAATTTCGAGAGTGGATAGCTGGAAAATGGTTAGGAAAATCTCTGAAGTCAATTTTCCGGTTGAAGAAAATTTTGTTAATTTTTAGCTGAAAAACATAATTTTTCCTGTTTTTCATCAAATATTAAGTCGAAAATATTCCTATCAATTTTGCCGTACATTGCACCATTTCTCTGTAAAAACATCATAAAGTTTAAAAAAAAACCCATTTTGCCATTTTTAATGATTTTTTTAATTTTATTGCACCAATCATTGGTGACCAATATAATTAAGAATTTTTACATTTTAATTAGCTTAAATTATTCTTTAATCCACCAACTGTTGATGAAAAAGAATGGTTTAGGCTGGTTGCGGTCTTCCTTTAATTTCACGAAGAATTGAACCGCTTATTCAGAGAGGACCACGCAATGGTGCTCACACAAAGGTGCTCAGAGAAAGTAATACTAAAGAATGATGAATACATATACTCACGCTAGCTCTATCTCGCGCTGCATTTTTCGCTTTACAACAATATTTTATACTTTTCTTTTTCTAAGGTGAGAGAAAAATATAAAATCATATTACATTTTTCTCTCACATGACCGCAGCGCTCCCATGCGGCAAATAGTCCCGACCGCCTCTTAAGATTAGCAGAAATAATCAGAATTTTAGATTTCATGAAAATTTCTTTATAATTAATAGACGATATGAAAAATTTCAAAATTTATTCCCCTGACTGTCATTCAGATTTCCAGGAAGATTGATAGGCATCCACAAGAACAAATATGAATTTGATAAACAATAAATAATGATACTACAGATGACATCAAGGTGTCCAGAAACATCCAAGTACCGTAAGACATCGACTACAGATACATCAATATAAAAAATTAATGATGTGATATCTCTCTAATTGAGCTACAACAGCTACATACACTGCCACTTACAAAAATTTTGCCACCTGAGAAAAAATTGTAAAAAATTAAGTTTTCTATCTCTACGACAAATAATCGAATCTTAAAAATTCCAACTGTGTTTATTGTTACGGATTCTATATCCTATAAAATGAATAAGAATTAATATCAGCAATATACAAAGAATGCGACGAATACACGTTCCAACAAGTAAAGACAGAAAACGCTGACCGTCATACTAACAAGTTATAACCTGCCTGGAAACAACAAAAAGCGTCGAGCACCATAGAAAAAGAGCTGACCACCCAGCAACAGGTTAAGACCAGAACGAATAGTCACTGTCGGACTGATCAGCAAATTCCAATCAATAACGAATATTCTAGAAGGATAGGCACGTGGAAACAACAAATTTGGCGAGTATAAATACAGCCGGACATCCCACGAAAAGGCATTCAGTAGACCGATCGACAGAGATGAGAGAGTAAGCAACCAACCTTTAGCCACGAACTACGGGAGTACGCCCGATTGGAGCAAGCGGCAAGGAACGTATTAGGCGACGCAATAATAATAGGACATATCTCTCTCGACGAAAGTATTAATAAACTTATATTCATATCATAATTACTGAATATTTATTTAATTCTTCACGCAAACTGACTGCTTGGGTTTACCAAGATTAGTCGTGATACAAAAGATACCCACCATCTTATAATTAAATATAAATATACATATACGTAAAAACGTAACATAAAACTGGTGCTAAGTGTGGGGTATCACTTGTGAAGAAACTATTTTATCTATATTGAAATCAATCGAGAGGATGTTCTACGCGTACATCGCCTTAATCACCATCATTGGGTAAGTAAAAACTTTTATTACCATATTATACGTCCTTCGAGGGGAATACGCGCCCGCTGCGAGCTTTTCAACAGTTAAAATTTAATAAATAATTTCTATAAAATTCAAATTAAATTATTTAGTGAAAATTATACATAATTAAAGTAACAGCAAGTGCTATAAATTATAAATATAATTACAAGTGTCCATCAATATAAAATATATACAATATAAACATATATACGATATAAAATATACATATAACAAAATGACACAAGACAACGACACACATAACTGTTCCGACAAAACAAAGCCAATACCAATCGCATACTCTCAAACCCCGGAAAAGGAAGCACTTATAGAACTCCGCAACGCATTATCATTAGCAGACTGTGCACTCCAAGAAAGTGACAATAAGGGATTAATGGAATCTGCACTAAAAAGATTAAATGACATAGTGGTCAATGAAAAATGTAAAATGAACGAAGCAGAGGAATATTTCGTAAAACAGGCCCAAATATACATAACTCGCACGCTTAATGAAATAAGCAAGGCTGAAGAAAAATTGAACAAAGAAATAGCCCAAGGAGCCAGATCTAAAATACCCGCAACAACCAACAACTCAGCGGACCAACCAACAAACGTTCCTAACACAGAAGCAGATCGCCAAACTGCAGCAGGCAAAATGGCACAACAATTATACGAATTTGAAGGAAAACACGGATTAGCCCACCGTGTGCTAATAAACTTGCCTCCAAAGGACCAAGGAACGGCGCCGATCATGGATGCAATTAACATGATACAAGAACGGATCAATTATGGAAACTATTACAATCGCAAGGAAAATCAGACCATAGGTACAAGAGATATAAGCGCCTTAGCTAACAATTTCGAAGACGATGATCCTCTTGCAGGATTTAACATGTATGAACCACCAGTGAATATACACTTCGCTAGCTCTACACCACAGCAATTGGACACAGGAGCACCAAGAGAAACACCTAATAGCCTTTCATTATATCAAGCATTGAATACCATTCCTACCTTTGATGGCAACTCTGATGTACTGCCTCTATTCTGCAGAGCAGTACGAGACATTGTAAGAACGTATGGACCGCAGTCAGAAAGATGGGTTTTAAACACACTGGCCACTAAATTCAAAGGAAGAGCAGCAGAAGGTTACACAACGCGGTTAACTCAATACCATACAGTAGAAGGATTGCTGGCCGATCTAACAAAACATTATAGCTATGCTGGAGGTGCAGACACGATACTAGCAGAAATTAAAATAATCAAACAGATGCCCGGCGAGAGCGCAGGAGACTATGGCCTAAGAATGCAAATATTACAAAATCGTCTCTTGAACTTCTATGACTCATGCAGAATTCTACGACCTTTCGAGGTGGAAACCTACAAGAATCAGGCAGATAAAGAAGCCCTAGAACAATTTTTATTTAGATTAGGCGGCGATCTACAACACCAAGTTCGATCAAAGAACCCAATAACGTTAAGAGACGCCATACATGAGGCTATTTCATTCGAACAACGTACAAGCGCGAGGCGACTAATGCAACTTTCAACTAACTCAGCAGGAAACTCAGGTCAACTAACTGATATATTATTACAAAAAATTGCTGACCAACTATCTGCAATAAATCTAACACAGCAAAATAATGCAAACATCAGACTAGCACCAGCAATAGAAATATGCTCATACTGTCGAAAAACAGGTCACTTAGAAGCACAATGCAGAAAAAAGGAATACGATAATAAAAAGTGCGATTATTGCAAGAAAAGAGGTCATAATTACGCAGAATGCTATGTGCTAGAAAACGCATTAAAATCAGGCAATATTTATAATCAAGATAACAGAGAATATTTTAATAACAATTACCAAAACGCAAATAATAGAAATACCTCACAGTATAATGGTAATTCCAGTAGTAATTATAATAATAACCGTAATAATTATAATATTAACAGAAACCAAGGCCGTAATCAAGGCAATACGTACCCTCGGTACAATAACGATAGAAATAATAATTATAATGATAATAACGAGTGTGAAAATAATAGTAATGGACTAGACAATGATTCTAGCCAAAATCAACTATGTGATATTCAAAGCAATATGGAACCTTCAAACTCCCAGGATGCTCGACGCCAGGGTCCTGTGGAGTCGAGCAGCTAAGCAATCAGGCCAAGAAATACGAACGGTCCAGCTTACGGGAATGTACTATAGAATTTATACAAGTTGGAAGAAAGCCCCCAATAGTTGAATTAAGTGGGCCATTTTTAAAGTCCAGAAAAGGTCGTTTTTACGTTGATACAGGTGCTAACGTAACTATTATAAAGGAAAGCACAATATCAAATAATATGTATATAAATCCACATAAGATTGTTTCAATAAACGGTGTCATTCCAGGTGAATGCATGTCATTAGGACAGGTGAATCTATTTCCAAATGAAACATTATTTGAAGTACAAGTAGTCCCAGATGATTTTCCAATAGATACAGATGGATAATTAGGTTGGGACATGATCAATAAATATAAAGGACAAGTTAATGCCGCTCGTAAATGCCTAGAATTAAATAGCAATATATTACCATTTATTGAAGAAGAATGCTCTATGAACACTCCCCGTACAAGACAAATTAATTATGCATGTGTCAAAGATATCAGTAAAGATATAGAATACGTACAAGATATAGGATCGGGCATCTTAGTTGGCGATTTCGTAGCCAAATATAATGAAGGCAAAGCATATGCCACGTGTATTAATACTAATGACAGCGTGGTAGAAGTAAAACCGCCGGAAGTTAAGTCAGATGTATGCAAGGTCATGAATATTATAAATAAAGAAGAAAAAATGATCGAAATGAATAATAATAAAAAAAGAATAAATAATAATGAAGCAAATAAGAGGATGTTACGTGCACAAAAATTAAACATATCAAGCGAGGAAAAAGAGAATAAATCACCAAAGATACTTAACCAAACTGAATCTAAAATATCAAGGCATTTAAATATAGAAGAAATAGAAAATATTAACAAACTAATCAAAGAAAAACCATTTATAGTTGAGTCACCTGGAGAAAAACTTAGAAAAACACATTTAGTAAAGCATAAAAATGAGTTAATTACAGAAGTACCAATAAAAACCACAAGATTTAGACACCAACGTATAGAAGAACATTTGAAATCGGGAGGTACTAAGCCATCGGAGAACCCGTATTTCTCATTTATGTGGATAGTGACCAAATCACCAAAAGTTAATCTAACACCATCCAATTATAAATCAAAGTCTTATTATGATCAAAAGCAAAATATTAAACACCTCAGAGAAGGAGAAATGGTTTACTTAATGAAGAAACCAAAACATCAGAAAACGAATAAAGAATATGGATAATAACTATAACATTCTATAAATAATAAATAAATTTAGTAAAATAAAATTTTTCCACGGCCCTCGAACGCCGACGATCGTAAAATATTAATTAAATGTAATAATAATCAAAGAAACAGTAAAATAAAATTTTTTCCACGGCCCTCAGACGCCGATGATAGTCGCAAATATAAATTAGTAGCTACAAAGTAACTATAGATTTAATTATTAATAGAATCATATATATATCAAAAATTTAGTAATCAAAAAATATTAAATAAAACAACAAACATACTTATTATAATAACATACAAATAAATTAATAGACAAGTTACTTTGATAAAAAAAAACCTTAAAATGTATTGTAAGAAATTTAATTAAATAAATAATAAGATAATAGATATTATTACAACCAGCAATTCTAGAAGAAATAAAGAGAATAAAAGAAATGAGATATAAAATTATTTTGTTTGTTCAAGAATTCACTCATATTAAAGTAAATATAACATACAAATTATGATTATATAAAGACATCTAATATGGCTATACTTAACTATTAAATATCCTTCTCCTTGCATTATTATTAAAAAAAAAAAAAAAAAAAAAAAAAAAGAAAAGAAAAGTAATACACGGTAATAGTGTATAAACCATACATCAGGGAAACCGAAATAGTCCTGGTCAACTTACAGAGAACAGTAGCAGAAGAAAATAAGAAAAATAATAAAACCATTAAGAGATAATAAAAGAGAAGAATAAAGAATGAAAGAGAAAAGGAATAAAGAGCGCACACATATAATTAAGAAGAAAACTCAATTCCAAAGCGTAAATCTCGCAACAATCGATGGAGCAGAAATCAAATCTTAAAATAAAACAAACCTTAATAAAAAGTATTATATAGACTGAACAATATTCGCAGAATATACATATATATGTCGAGAAAAAGTAAAGAAAATTGATTAAATAATTATATTAAATAAAGAATATTCCCGCGATTAATTGAATAAGGGATAGATTATTACATAAGTAAATAAAGAACTAAGGCTTAAATTATTAAAATAGCAAATATAAAATAATCCCTCCCTCGAAAGCATTGAAATAAATAAAAAAAAAAAGAAAAAAAAATTATAAGCACACTAATGCTTAACTACTGTCAGGAAAATTCCTGATACAAGTATTCGAGAAATAATTCTCAGGTTGCATACGTGCTATCTGATGAATGCCTATGGCAAAGAGGATCCACAAGTGGAATCCCAAAATTTCTCTAAGAAATGGCGCCATACACTAAGAATGTATGATATGTCCGCCATAATTCACAATAAAAAGTTAAGAAATTATCGGACCAGGAACGCAAAAAAAAAAAATATGCGTCAAAAAGAAAAAATTACCTGGTACCAAACAAAAAGAACGAGAATAAAATTTTAATTAGTCAAGGGACGGATTATTATAAATTATAAACAAAATTATAATAAAAGCCTTATCAAAATTGGTTACGGGAATAATATTAATAATAACATTGACGAAAGTAATAATAATTATAGTGATGACAAAATATATATGTATATGCATGCGTCTCAGAAATAAAAGTAAAAGGAAAGAAATATGAACAAATAAAACAAGAAAAAGATGAAGAAATAAATATATATAGAGATAAAAACAACACACAATGCAAGAAGAAGGAAGAAACAACTATATAATTATAGAAGAAAGGGAGTTAAGTAAAATTATCTAGAAATGCTGATTAAGGGGCCGAACTATCTGTCTTTGTCTAATAACGTTTTTCATCATTTATGTAAACACTATCCGGTATAACAAGAAAAAAAATAGCAGCCCCCGCTAGATATTAGTATAATAAGTAAATTTTGTATAACAACCAAATTTTTTCACTGCGTAGTTTTTGAATAATTAGAGACCTACCAAAAAAAGATAGGTTATATTCTAGATTGCTAGTAGGTCTCTAATTAGTCAAAAACTATGCGGTGAAAAATTTAGTTGTTATTACAAAATTTACTAATTATACTAATATCTAGCGGGGGCTGCTATTTTTTTCTTGTTATACCGGATAGTGTTTACATAAATGATGAAAAACGCTATTAGACAAAGACAGATAGTTAATATAGTAATAATTAATATAAACTAGCTAGAGTCTACAAAATAATTATATTCGAAGCTTAATAAAAATATACAGTAATTAATCAAATAAATAACTAACAACAGCAAAACAGAAATGTTTAAACTTACAAAATAAAAATATAGAAAGAATAAAAGTATATAAAAACGAAAATAAGTATCAAGCTATTAGATGGCTCACATACGCACCAATACATAACCGACAGTTGGCACATACACATCAATACATAACCGACAGTTCGCATGAACACACTAATACAAGTGCCACGATACTCATGCACATACTAATACGCGCGCCATGCTTCTAATAGCACCAACACTTTGCAGTCAAATTCACACGTACGTAATCATATACGATTCACAGTGAATAGAATACAAACACTTTGCAGTCAAATTCACACGTACGTAATCACGTATGCACCTACACAGCCTAAAGACTTCAAGCAGTAAGAGCCCCACCGCTAGCGATCAAGCACTCAGACGCATACAGATGTAATAGGTATACGAACTGTATAACAGTGTGCGCAACGAATTGCAGCACAAAGAGGAATAAAGCACGTATAGTATAGGCACGAACATAAGAGTACATGGACGAGCCACTCAAATAAAAAAAGACAATTATAATTAATTAAACAATGAATAATAATAAACAAATATAATAAATCATTTATTATATAATCAATAATATACATAAATAAACACTATAATATCACTTAATATTATTAAACATAATTGATTAAACAATAAATAATAATAATATAAACTCATATACCTATATCAGGACAAGCATAGGAGAACCATTAGTAATAATTGTAAAGTTATTATATAATAATACACATAAACAAACATTATAATAATCATATAGTTACTTAATATCACTAAAGATAAATAATTAAACAATAAATAATAAATATATATATACAATAGAATAGAGAATTGACCCATGAACCTATATCGGGACACACCATGTTGCAGTTTCGGGACACATATATAAACCATATTGTAATATCTGGACACATGAGAAAATCATTATTAACTTTTAAAGGAATAAATTAGGTATAATTAAATAATGAAAAGAGTAATTATAACCTTTAATTATTAATAAACAAGTTATATGTAAGAAAAACATACGATGTAATACAATTTGAATATTATATTATAATAACGGGAAATTTATGGAAAAAACCATAAAACTAATAAAATAAACATGTTTAAATAGAAAAAGATTTTTAAATAAAGTGTATATAATTAACTGAACTAATTGATCATAAATAAGCATAAAACATACAGTCGACTTATAACAAGGTAAAAAGTAGATAAGATTCCTGCCTAACATGTTGCAGGCATACAGGGATTAATAAACCAAGAAAAATTAAGATTATAACAATAATAACTGACTTAAAATTTGCATTAAAAATTGGAAGCCTCCAGCTATTGGGGGGCTCCTTTGTAATTAATTGTTAAAGAATATTTTCAGGTACCAGTACAGTTTCTGAGGAATATATATATAATCAAAAAGAATGAAAATTGTATCCAGAGAAGTCAAGAATAAACATATTCAAAAGCAATTAATCCAACGATGAATGCAAGGAAAACATGAACAAAACATTTTCTTTTAAAAACCTAATCTTATGTAAATTTTAATGTACACAAAGAGAGAGATATATATAGTCAGAATAGAAATGTATTTGATAGGTACACAACACTACTCTACATAAACAAATGTAACACATACAATTAGGCAAGCTTAAATAAATTTCATTGAATTATATAGAGCCTTAGGTAAAACAAAAAAAAATTTTTTTTAAAGGTATTATTCGTCGAGGGCGCCGATACCACGGCCTCAGACGTGTTACGGATTCTATATTCTATAAAATGAATAAGAATTAATATCAGCAATATACAAAGGATGCGACGAATACACGTTCCAACAAGTAAAGACAGAAAACACTAACCGTTATACTAACAAGTTATAACCTGCCTGGAAACAACGAAAAGCGTCGAGCACCATAGAAAAAGAGCTGACCACCCAGCAACAGGTTAAGACCAGAACGAAAAGTCACTGACGGACTGATCAGCAAATTCCAATCAATAACGAATATTCTAGAAGGATAGGCACGTGGAAACAACGAATTTGGCGAGTATAAATATAGCCGGACATCCCACGAAAAGGCATTCAGTAGACCGATCGACAGAGATGAGAGAGTAAGCAACCAACCTTTAGCCACGAACGACGGGAGTACGCCCGATTGGAGCAAGCAGCAAGGAACGTATTAGGCGACGCAATAATAATAGGACATATCTCTCTCGACGAAAGTATTAATAAACTTATATTCATATCATAATTACTGAATATTTATTTAATTCTTCACGCAAACTGACTGCTTGAGTTTACCAAGATTAGTCGTGATACAAAAGATACCCACCATCTTATAATTAAATATAAATATACATATACGTAAAAACGTAACATTTAAAAAATATTCCATAAAAACTGAAGCTATTTTTTGTCATTTTTTTTCATCCATTTGTAAATTTGTCCCATTTTGTCGAAAATTGTTGGAGATTAAAAATTAAAAATCGAGATGAAAACTACAATACTCTACTTCAAAATGAGAGGTTAAAAGCTACTGTAAGTCTATTTTTAATAGAGTTATACTCATTTACATTTAAAAAATCCTTGTTTTTTCAACAGCTGATATTTCGAAAAGGTTGCTTAAAAAAAAGAACTTTAGAGAGAAAGAAGTTTTGTTTTTTAGTAAATAATCCGATCTTAAAGTTAAAATACAAACAAAAAAATTTTATTTTTCATATTTTCCCTATGGTAAAATATTTTTTATATTTCCAACTCTATAAATTGTGGTGTATCGATAATACGTATATTTATAATTATAGAAAAAGAAAACAAAATAATACAAATTAATAAAAAAGTGAAAAGATAGAAAACATAATAATAACAATATTTTAGTACTTAAAACGTTTAATTAGTGATTTATTCATATTTTAACAATAAATATAAAGACATTTGATTTTTTTATAAATAATATCGATATGAGCTATAAATTCCAAGTTAGTTTAATCACAATACTATTCATTTTATCATTTTAACATAATTTTTTTCAAAAATGTAACAACTATATCACTTAATATTTATAAATAACCAAAATCCATAATTATCATAATCACAAAATTATCACTACTTCATCATTTCGACATAAACTTCTTTAATAATATAATAAATAAATAAAAAATTTTAAAATAGCTTCATTTTTTATGGATAAAAGGTTGATGTTTCGACTTTCTTATATCGAAACTCACGTTTTTTATGGTTTTTAGTGTGAACTTTAAAACCCAGTTGAAATTTTTAAGATTTGATCATTTTTCGCAGAGATATCAAACTTTGAATTTTTTCCGATTTTTTCTTAGGTTGCAAATTTTCGTGAGTAGCACTGTATATATATATATATATATATATATATATATATATATATATATATATATATATATATATATATATATATATATATATATATATATATACTAGGGGTTCCCCTGCTCGCGCTGCTCGTCAACCCCCGTTTATATTTACATTATGTCAGCCAGTAATGAAATTTGTACTGACCAAAAGTATTAAAAAAATTAATATTAATTATATATTTGCTCAGACAGATTTCCATACCACCCGAAGAGGTACTGTCAATAATACCTTACAATTAATAATTAATATAAATTAATTTAAATGATAAAAAATGTATAATATTATGGCACGTTGGTTTTTTTTTTGTTTTATTTTTAATAATTATATAAAATCAATTATAATAATTTTAAGTTATTTTAAGACATGTTGAAATTAATTAAAATTATCCCTTCTTTTTATAAAATTATTCAAAATAAAACCATGGTTACCTTGGGTTCTTGAAGCGTTTTTAAGGCGATGTATAAGGCAGGACAAGAGGCACACGAAAAAATGCCTCATCTCTGAGGCGTACCCTGAGGCGTCGTAAGAGGAGGGGATGAGGAAACATTGAGGCGTCTCTAAGGCGATGTATAAGGCGGGACAAGAGGCATACAAAAAAATGCCTCATCTCTGAGGCGTACCCTGAGGCGTTGTAAGAGGAGGGGATGAGGAAGCACTGAGGCGTCGGTAACTATTTTTACGTTATTTTTGAAAATTTTAAAAAATATCACTCTCAAAAACTTGAAGCGTTTCGAGGAATTCCTAAGGCTTACCTGAGGCGTCTCTGAGGAGTCTTTGAGGAGACCTATGAGGTAATATGAGGCGACAAACGTTGAGGCGATGTCAGACGTGGGTCAAGGAAGGGGAGGAGGGAGGAGGCATCTCACAGAAGCTGAAAAAAACCTATATTTACGTTAAAAAAATTCAAAAACGTGAGGCTGGGGGAGGAGGGGGAGGACGCAAGAATGCTATTTTTGAGGCTGACGTCTATATAATATAGAAAGATATTTCTATTATGTATGTATATACATATATATATATATATATATATAATAGAAATATGAAAGATTAGCAATAATACCTAATTATCATTGTTATTATTCTAATACTATTATAGAAATATTTTTATAATATAAGAATGATATATTATTATGAACTTTTATTCTGTGAATGCGGTAATAGAGAATTTCATTTAATATATCTCCTCTAGTATTGGAAATTATAAAACAAATCCAATCATATAAAAAATGAATCATAATACGATATAGCTATAATAAAAAGAGAATATAAAAATGGGTCAGAAATATGATTAGGGGGGTCCAATGGCTGATCACGAAGGGGGAAAAGGGGGAACAGTTTTCTATAAATACATAAAACTAGCCATTAACGATCAGATTGACGGCATTATTTAATAAGAGGATAAGGAAGCAGGAGAGTACTCAGAACTGCAAAACGCTTACGACTATATATATATAACTGAGTATATTGGTAACTTGACATGAAATGTTCCATATATACATATAAACCTCTGTATATGCGAGCGACTTGACATGACATATATCTAAACCTGGCGTATGTGCGTGTATGTATGCGAGATAACATAAACGTTCTCTTGGAAATTGATATTGATTTGATAATTGATATTGACAATGGGGGGTTGGCGAGCGAAGCGAGCAGGGGGGAACCCCCCCTAGTATATGTATATATTCATAAGCCCATGTGTGTGTGTGCATGCGAATTGACAGAAACGGTCCCATATGTATAAATATAAATTTCAAGTACATGTTCAGATGTGTTTGCGCGTTAGAGTTGACAAGATATGTCGAATATATGAAAACCAGTGCGTGCGTGTTGATATGATACGTCCCATATATGTAAAACTAAGGGCACTCGGATAGGTGTGTTAGAGTTGTCATGAAATGCCCCATATATATAAAGCTATATGGGCGTGGGTTATAATTAACGTGAAAAATCCTATGTATATTAACGTGTGTGCATGCATGCAAATCGATATGAAATGTCCCATATGTATAAACCTGTGTATGTGCATGCGTTCGAATTGACATGGAAAATCCCACGTATATTAACGTTTGTGTGCATGCATGCGAATTGACATGAAATGTCCAATATGTATAAAGCTGTGTGTTTGCATGCATTTGAATTGACATTAAAAATCCCATATATATTAACGTTTGTGTGCATGCATGCGAATTTACATAAAATGTCCGATACATATAAACCTGTGTGTTTGTGTGCGTTTGAATTGACATTCAACATCCTATGTATATTAACGTGTGTGTGCATGCATGCACAACGATATGTAATGTCCTGTATATATATATATAAACCTGTGTGTGCATGGGTGCACATTGGCACAAAATATCTCATATACGTGAAAAATCCAATATTTATTAAAGTTTGTGTGCATGCATGCGAATTGACATGAAATTTCGCATATATATATTAACCTGTGTGTGCGTTCGAATTGACCTGAAAAATCCTATGTATAATAACGTGCGTGTGCATGCATGCCAATCGACATGAAATGTCCCATATATATATATATATATATAATCTTGTGTGTGTGTGTGTGCGCGCATTGGCATGAAATGTCCCATATATATAAACCTGTATGTGCGAGCGTTCGAATCGACGTGAAAAATCCTATGTATATTAACGTGCGTGTGCATGCATGCCAATCGACATAAAATGTCCCATATGTACATATATATATATATATATAATCTTGTGTGTGTGTGTGCGCATTGGCATGAAATGCCCCATATATATAAACATGTATGTGCGTGCGTTCCAATTGACGTGAAAAATCCCATGTTAATTAAAGTCTGTGTGCATGCATGCGAATAGACATGAAATTTCCCATATATATATATATATATATATATATAAACATGTGTGTGGGCGTTCGAATTGATGTGAAAAATCCTATGTTTATTAACGTGCGTGTGCATGCATTCGAATCGACATGAAATGTCCTATATATATAAATCTAAGGGTACTCGGATGGGTTTGTGCGTGTTGTCATGAAATGTACCACATATAAAGAAAACCTCTACTTATGAGTACGTGCTAACCGACATGAAATGTCCCATGTATGTATTTTTATATGTATCGCCCATTCTCTGTGAAATTAGTGGACAAAAAATTTATTCCGCTAAAAATTTGTAAAATGCTTCTTTTTTGTATTCTGGACCACTCAGAATTTTTTTAGATATTTTTAGGGACTAGTTTCAGAGCTACAAAGCTTCAAAGTTGGGCTAAAATCATATTTTTGACATTTTTGACTATTTTCAGGCTTAAGAGCATGACGAAGCTGTCCGTCTTCTAATAATATTTCTAATCCTAACTTATGAATAAACGATGCGATTAATCGAGTTTTTTTGCTACAAAGAAAAAATTTGTAAGATTAAACTCTAGTGCGGACAACTCAAGAAATCCACCAAAATATTATACATACAAAGTTATAATAAAAACTTCCAATATATCGTATTTTAAGGTTAGGTTTGTCGAGTTTGATGTATAATTTCCAATTCAAGCTCATAAAAAAATAACAAGTCCAAATGATTTTTTATTTTAACAAAAATTATTGTATTAATATAGCTTTAGTGCGGACAAGTCATTATATTTGTTTAATTTAAGAATTTAAAAAGATATCGATAAAATAAAAAAAGCAAAACTCGATTGCTGCAGCTCCGACATGCCGTTAAATCACTCATTTGGGTTGCATTTAAGGAATACATTACTAAGAAACTTTTTTCTTTAATGTATTCTAGATTTTCAGAAAAAAGTTATTCCAATGTGCTAATGTAGTTATCCGCTGAGCTAAAACTATTTAAAGCATTGAAATACAAGTTTTGGGTTTTCGAACCAAGATATCTGGTCAGGGAAGATCATCGGAGTTGGTTATACATGTACAAATATACCTTAAAAATTTTAGAGTGGTGCGGCTTCTTGTTTTTTTTTTAAACAATGCAAATCCAACTAAAAATCATGAAAAATGTGATTTCCAACTACAGTTACTCATTTAAATGTCAACTTGCACTTATCTGTTGCAGATGTCCCTTTGTAAGCATTCATAGAAATAGTTGTAAACTTAACAAATATTTTAAAATATGGAAAAATATCTTCTGAAAGGTTCAGAGTGGACCAAACCTTTGATATATGCCTATAACCTTTTTCTAAGATGTATCAGTTACACGATCAAAAACTAAAAATGCAGTTCTACCTATATGTCAGAACTTTTTGTGTTAATTCATGAGAATCTTGTTAATTATTAGGTAAATCAAGTCCAACTGATTTCATCCACTGTGATATTGATTTCAAAATTGCACAATACTGATCTTCAACGAACTGACCAAGAGAGGCTACAAGCTTTGGGTCTCAGATCCTGCTGGAACTTTATGATAAGTTTTGGTTTGATATAACTAAAAGAAAGCTATAGCCTTAGAGTCTAATGCTGAGCAGTTTCCAAGTTAGAGCACATCACTTATTTCATATGTTTTAAATTTTCAACCAACTCTTAAACAAAAATTTTTCACTTTGATACTAAAAAGTCTTTAAATGTAATTTATTTTCTTGCTATTGTTCTTCTTATTAATTATTAAATAACTGTTCATGATTGGCACAATGATTCATATATTGTAAATTTTTGTAAAAAATTTCATGTAAAAATCATGCAAGTTATTATATAAATCATTGTGTCATGTTTGTAAAGTTATTTAATAATTTGTCTAGAAAGTAAACTGTCAGGTAACTCGACCATTTTATTAAACTTTCTTGTTTAAAAATTTTGCATGAAATTGAATCTGTTCTTTTATTAATAAATTATGTTGATTTCAGGTATAAGAAGAATAGCAAGAAAATAAATTACATTTAAAGACTTTTTAGTATCAAAGTGAAAAACTTTTGTTCAAGAGTTTGTTAAAAATTTTAAAAAATATAAAATAAGTCAGCTGCTCTAACTAGGAAACTGCTCAGCGTTAGACTCTGAGGCTGGAGCTTTTTTTTAGTTATAACGAACTAAAACTTATCATAAAGTTTCAGCCAGATCTAAGACCCAAAGCTTGTAGCCCCTCCCGGTGAGATACAAAGAGACACGAGTTCAGTTATATATCACTGACAATAAGAAAAATTAAATTAAATAATAATATATATCAATCTCTCTTATATGTTGATTGTAAATATTTTTAAAAATTAATTCCAAGTTCCTATACACAATTAAATTTAATTAATGCTATCATATCATCTTAATTATGCTATCAATGACAAATTGTCTGAAAATGTAAATTATGATAATCAATTTTCATAGAATTTTGTTTGTAGACCTATATATAGTTAAAATATGTATATTAAATATGTATATTTTAGCTACGTATGGAGTTACGTAATTCTGTTATGTAATTATGATACGTAGTAAAAATACGTATTGGAAAAACGTATACATTTTCAATAGGGTACTGTTTGCACGTATACTTGGAATTAAAATATGTATATTTTAACTATATATAGGTCTAAAAATAACGTATTTTTACAATAAAAATGTATCAAAGTTACGTATTTTTTAAATAAATACGTATAAGAATTATGTCACAAATTCGAACACTTAGCTACGTATGGAGTTACGTAATTCTGTTATGTAATTATGATACGTAGTAAAAATACGTATTGAAAAAACGTAAACATTTTCAATAGGGTACTGTTTGCACGTATACTTGGAATTAAAATATTACTAGACTATTTGAGAAGGGGGGACCTCCGTCATGCTCTTAAGGAAAAATGTTTAAGTTTGTGAATTTAGTTCATTTTTTATTATATAGACAATATTTATTCAATATAATTATACTTATATTGTTTATTAAAAATTTCATTTTCATCTTCAATTTAATGATTCTTACCTTACCTAAGTAGTTCCTGTATTGGATATCAGACTATGAAGACGATGAGTCAGATAAGTTTTTATTTTATTTCATGTTCACAAATTGAAAAAGATTTCTTTAAATAATAAAACTGATGCTTGGTAATAATTTTTTTTTCAATTACAGGTAATAATTAGTATAAGTCCAGGGTGAACAAGCATTCTTTTTTAGCAAATTTTTTACAAAAATTTGCCAACAAACAATGTAAAAATCATGCAAGCTATTATATGAATCATTGTGCTAAACATGTACAGTTATTTAATAATTAATAAGAAGAACAATAGCAAGAAAATAAATTACATGTAAAGACTTTTTAGTATCGAAGTGAAAAATTTTTGTTTAAGAGTTGGTTGAAAATTTAAAACATATGAAATAAGTGATGTGTTCTAACTTGGAAACTGCTCAGCATTAGACTCTAAGGCTATAGCTTTCTTTTAGTTATATCAAACCAAAACTTATCATAAAGTTCCAGCAGGATCTGAGACCCAAAGCTTGTAGCCTCTCTTGGTCAGTTCGTTGAAGATCAGTATAGTGCAATTTTGAAATCAATATCACAGTGGATGAAATCAGTTGGACTTGATTTACCTAATAATTAACAAGATTCTCATGAATTAACACAAAAAGTTCTGACATATAGGTAGAACTGCATTTTTAGTTTTTGATCGTGTAACTGATACATCTTAGAAAAAGGTTATAGGCATATATCAAAGGTTTGGTCCACTCTGAACCTTTCAGAAGATATTTTTCCATATTTTAAAATATTTGTTAAGTTTACAACTATTTCTATGAATGCTTACAAAGGGACATCTGCAACAGATAAGTGCAAGTTGACATTTAAACGAGTAACTGTAGTTGGAAATCACATTTTTCATGATTTTTAGTTGGATTTGCATTGTTTAAAAAAAAAAAACAAGAAGCCGCACTACTCTGAAATTTTTAAGGTATATTTGTACATGTATAACCTACTCCGATGATCTTCCCTGACCAGATATCTTGGTTCGAAAACCCAAAACTTGTATTTCAATGATTTAAATAGTTTTAGCTCAGCGGATAACTACATTAGCACATTGGAATAACTTTTTTCTGAAAATCTAGAATACATTAAAGAAAAAAGTCTCTTAGTAATGTATTCCTTAAATGCAACCCAAATGAGTGATTTAAGCCTGAAAATAGTCAAAAATGTCAAAAATATGATTTTAGCCCAACTTTGAAGCTTTGTAGCTCTGAAACTAGTCCCTAAAAATATCTAAAAAAAATCTGAGTGGTCCGGAATACAAAAAAGAAGCATTTTACAAATTTTTAGCGAAAAAAAATTTTTTGTCCACTAATTTCACAGAGAATGGGCGGTATATATATACATATATATAAACTTGTCTGTATGCGTGTGGGTCGACATTAAATGTTGCATGTATATGAGCCCAGGTGCGCATGTATGTGCACGTCCACATATGTTTTTCTATATACATATGTATGATAAAAATTCCTTAGTACGTTTAATTAAAAAGGAATTGTGCAATTTTTAATTAAAGCCCTCGAATTCACAAATCATAATCATAACTGACGCTCTTTTAATTCACGATTACATTTTGATTTCTTAATTGAAATTTATTTTTTTAAGTATTCCTTTTGATTTTGTAATTAAAGCCCTTTCAATACACGATTACATTTTGATTTCTTAATTGAAATTTATTTAATTAAGGATTCCTTTTGATTTTGTAATTAAAGCCCTTTCGATTCACGATTACATTTTGAATTCTTAATTGAAATTTATTTAAATAAGGATTCCTTTTGATTTTGTAATTAAAGCCCTTTCGATTCACGATTACATTTTGATTTCTTAATTGAAATTTATTTAATTAAGGATTCCTTTTGATTTTTTAATTGAAGCCTTTTCAATTCACGATTAGATTTTGATTTGTTATTTAAAATATTTTTAATTATCAATTTAAAAGGAATTGTTAATTAAATAAAACTTTAATTACGAATTCAAAAATGATTCGTAATTCAAATAATTTTTAATTACTTTTTTCGCAACCCTGATTGAATGCTACATGAAGAGGTTATCACAGTTAGTTATGAAACAAAATCACACAGATAAGATACTCGTCGGTAAAGATGTGACACTCAATTGAAGTAACAGTTTTTGGGCACAGAATATCGACTTACAGCTAAGAATTGATTCGAGGAAAAAAAATTTTTCTTCTGATTTTCATGATTTTAAAATTTCAATTTTCAAAGTCATGGAACAATAGAAAAAAATTTTTTTTCACGAATCATTTTTCAGCTGTAAATTTATATTCTGTGTCCAAAAACACACCTTTTTTCTATTTACACTTTTTTTCTAGGCTGCTTAATTTTTTAGATGTACGCAATTTAAAAAAAAGCCTTTTTCACGAAAGTCAGTCTCTCATTGGTTTACATGGACCAAATTTAATGTTACACATCTACTTTTAAAGCTGAATAAATACTCTTTTAAACTAACTTTGCTTTTTCACCCTACGACGATCGCACCAAAAATTATTCAAGTTTGAAATTCATCAAAATTTTTTTAAATCTTTCATTTTTTTATAATATTGATTCAGGAATCAGTTTATGGATTTTAAAAATAAATAAAAAATTTTAAAAAAACATTTTTAAAACACGCTTTTATAACGGAGAAAATATACTAAAAAGTATTAAATAAATTAATTTACTTCCTTGAAATTACTTTTATACAGTTCATTGCGATAATTAAAAGAAAATTTTACAACGAAAATTCAAAAATAAAAGTGTGGGCGCTAATTTTAGTAAATCTAATTCAGCGCCCACACTTTTATTTTTGAATTTTCGTTGTAAAATTTTCTTTTAATTATCGCAATGAACTGTATAAAAGTAATTTCAAGGAAGTAAATTAATTTATTTAATACTTTTTAGTGTCTTTTCTCCGTTATAAAAGCGTGTTTTAAAAATGTTTTTTTTTAATTTTTTATTATCTACTTTTTAGTTAGAATTGAATTTTCTATGAGTAATTTTTTTTCAAAAGTTTGTACTTAATTGTATCTTCAATACATTACCATATCCCCTATATATTCCCCTACCCCCTATATATTCCCCTATCTCTTTTGATCGTCCTATCCTCTATATTTCCAGCTGTATATTCGCCTATCCTCTATGCAAGCCCCTATCCCCTATGCATTTTCTACAACTATCAACTCAACAACCTTCCATCAATTTGCCTCCACCCAGAGATAGCCTTCCCACTTAAACTCCCTCGGAAATGACTTTGCACACCCGTCATCGCCAAACTGACAACGGATTATTACATTGTCATCGGAGACCGAGGTTTGTGTGAAATTTCAGAAATTTCCATCGACAAAAAGTACCTCAAATCGAGCGTGCAAGATTTGATTACAGACAGACGTGAAATCAAGCTTAATAAAAGCGTGTAAAAAAGATTTCTTAAAGATTTTTATCTAAACTTTAAAATTGCGTTAGAATTTTTACTATACTACTATTGGTTATGAAGTTATAAAACTTTTAGTGTTATCAAATTTTCATCTAGGAATGGCAAAAGCATGTGTAGGAGAGTGTACAAGCGCTTAGGCTCAACGCCCAGTGTTACTTAAGTTGATATAGGAATAAAATAAAATATTATTTCTCATAGCCATAATTTGAAGCTGATAGCAATAGGGACATATAAGCGACTAGGTTTAACGCCCTTTGTTATCTATGGCTTTTATTTAAAAGATATATTGAAATTATTAAATCATAATTTATTTGGCTCTTCACAATTGGGAACATACAAGCGACTAGGCTTATCGCCCCAATGTTTAAAAGTCAACTTAAATTTAAAATAAAATGAGATTATTTATTGAGCTCAATTCACACTAGAGATATACAAGTGACTAGGCTTAACCCTCTAAGCGATAAAGAGTTATTAGTAATTAAAATAAAAATTACATTGAGCTTGCGCTTAAGCTTCTCTCTTTCTCTCACCGGAGAGCTTCCTTTTTCGTATCGATATACATTTATGCTTTTTTAGTATCTATATAATTTAAATGTTTCCTTATTTCAAATAAAACAAAATATATTTAACTGTTTAGTTAAATATATAGTTATAGATGTGTATGTTTATACATACACATGTATAAATTTAAATTAAAAAAGGGAACGTCTAGCTTTATTGCTAAGATGGCGTTTCACCAATAAATAAGAAGAGGATAGAAAGCTTTATTGTAAGGCTTTCTATCTTACCTAGCAACGAACAGTTACACTCCAATCCGGCCTGCTGCCCGAGTGGAGCTTTTGTAGTGTGCTGAAAAACACCTAACAGCTACCCTTCCGGCCTACTGCCCGAACAGAGCTTGTGTAGTTTGTTAATCGGATGCATACGAGAGAAATTAGAGTCATGTCTATAAAAATTTAAGATCCATGTAATGCTAAAAATCGCGATTTTATTTAAAAAAAGTAATTAATCCAGCATCGAACTTGGAGTTTAAATAATTATTTTCTTGAAAAGTAACAACTACCCATTTGGGTACGTTGGAATCTGGAATGTTATTAAGAATATCTCTCTTGATTGCCAAAAAACACCCTCTGTTTTTATTGTATTAATGAAAAACTGTTGTACTATTTATGAAATTTTACTCAAACATTGGGATATCGTCTGAGGTATTATACAGAACATCTTTGT
This sequence comes from Anastatus disparis, assembly GCA_017163975.1. NCBI lineage: Eukaryota > Metazoa > Arthropoda > Insecta > Hymenoptera > Eupelmidae > Anastatus > Anastatus disparis. The sequence goes on from JAFFSR010000073.1 coordinate 511,518, forward strand.
TGATTTTCATGAAATTCACTCTCGGTTTTGATTTTATTCACAAAAAAAAAATTGTTTTTCAAAGCTGCAGCCAGATCAATGTTAATGAATAAGTGACAAAGAAGTATATTTTTCTCAAATATTCAGATATTATCCGGAATACTATTTAGAAAATATTTGTGAACTTTTGGAAATTATACATCCCCGATTTTCGTTTTAGTAATATCAAACTGTCACGATTCCGATGCCATAATAATGTGTTTGGTTTATCAACTTAAAATACTTTCACTTCAAGTTCATGAGTTGAGGGATTATGATTTAGTTTCACTGGTTCAAGATTCAGCTTTAATGTTATAACATGTTTTTACATGTTTAGGTCTTATAAGTTTAGCCATCTTAATCTTTAGACTAAGGACTGACTGTATTAAAGATTGTGATTTTTAGGTTTTTTTCGTATTTGGATCTAGGATTTAGGTGTTATGCGTTTTATATTCATTGGCATTAGATTTTTTGTTTATAAATACATGGTGCCTCGGTCTAGTATTAATAATTTCGGGCTTATGAGCTTATAATTTATAGATTCTAAATTTATTAAGTGAGATTATTATAGCTTTGCGATATGATTTTGGAGCTTTAATTTTTCGATTTGTTATTTTAAATTAAAAAATTAATAGATTCAATATTCATGGATTTAGAATTGTGTTAATAAGTGTAAAGATAACAAATTTAACGTTAAAAGTAAAAATTCATGCTTAATTGATGCTGTTCTTGTAGATTAAGAGTATACGAATTTATGTTTCATAGCTCAAAGTTACCTAAGTTTAGGGTATATTGGTTACCATTTCATGGATCCATGGATTATGAAATCATGGACTTGAATTTCAAAGGTTCAGGATTTATCGGTTTAGTTTTTACACTTTCTAATTTTATATTTTATTATATCTTATATATTTATGCAACTTTTGTAGATTGAACAGGAGTATACAATAATGTTTGCAGATAATAAAACAGATTTGGTAGTTAAATTTAAATCAAACTATACGTTTAAAATTATTGACTACTGCAAATTGCATTTTGAAGCTATTTTAAACGATGCTGCTGATATCGTTGATAGTTAGTATTATTTTACTTTAATTAGAGGATTATAACCTACTAAATTATAAATGTTAAATCACTATATTTTTTTTAGACTACTATTTTTTTAAAACTACTTTTTAGACTAGATTAAGATATTATGTTGATAATTGGAGTATAATATGTTAAAAAATAATAATTATCATCTAATTTATATCATCTTATCAATACGAAAAAAAAATTGTGAGAGAAATTTGGACGACATTGAATTTCCTCATCCATCACTAATACTCTTTTTGCCAGTAAGTATATAGTTTGATACATAATACTTTATTAAATATTAAAGCCGTGTGATTATCATGTCATATATAGGCCTAATACTATTTTTTCTACCAAGTGCGGAAAATATAAATGAATAATTCATAATAATTCTAAATTATAACTACCTTAGTAGAAAAAAATTTGGGTATGAGGGCATAATATGATATATTTAATAGTTTACTACCTTAATGTGGCTGATACTATGGCTACGAATCCAGTGTTATTTTGACGGAATATCGCCAGTTATAGTCATAACATGAAACGAATCATAATTTGAGAATGTATTAGAAGATGATTTGATTTTATAAATTATTAACAGAAATTATTTATTATTAATAAATTATCATCATGAACTATTTCATAAAACGAGGTAACTTTTTTTTAAGCATTTTAAAAGTTTTTGGAATTATTGTTTATGAAGTTGAAATCCATCTTCTTACGTTACTTCGCGTTCGCATCTATATTCAAAGTTTGTGATTAAGTTATATCAGTAACGAATTCAGAGCAAACATGTGTAAACAAAGACAAACATTTATAGTACATTCATACTTATATTCGTCTTGCACATTATACTTAAGAGTGATTGAACTCCATGCGCATTATATGTCAAGTCTTCTACCTCGAGACAGCAATAGTAAACAATAACGCTACACAATTGGGACAATGCGATACACAAGAATGCGATGCATAAGAGGCGATCGAATTCTAAACTGCATCACATGCAAAATTCAATCAACTTTTTCCCCGAAATTATAAAAGTAATAATAATACCATACATACGAAAGAATGTAACTGTCTTTTACTATAGTATATATATATATATATATGGGTCATTCTTTGTGAATTGATACCCCCTTCTCCAAAATTATAGCGAACTAAAAAAATTGTATGACGGCTTAAAATCTTCCTTTTATTATCTAGTTTCAGATGCAGAGTGGCGTTTTTAAACATTCATTAAAGTGGCTCCTATATGGTGACCAAAACTTGGGGAGTTCGTAAAAATTTTTCGAAATTTAATAATAACTCGCTCAGTTTGGGATTTTTCGTTTTTTTCTTACTAAAAATGAATGAAACACAAAATTTCACATAGAAATATGGTATTATAGTCAAGGTCAAACCACTTTTTGAAGGTTATTTTTTGCAATCCTTATTTTGAATTGCTTGGCTATTATTTAGGCTGAAAACGGATTTTGAAACAGTAAGATCTCACATTCTTGAGATCGCCGCTTACGATCCTCATGCCCATACGATTTCAGCATGTTTCGGTTAAGGTCAAACGGAAGTCAAACACCTCAATTCAAATAATATAATTTTTTCTACTTTATTTTTTTTCACTTACAATGCATATGCGGAAATTTTAGATTTGCGTTTTTATAATATTAAATATCTCATAAATAGTATTCTTCTTTGTTAAAATTTTAACCCCGTTCTTCTATATTTTTTTCTTTGTTTAAATAATTGTTTTACTTACAATGCTTACGCGAAAACTTTAGATCCTCGTTTTTATAATATTAAACATTTTATAAATTTATTTCATTCGTTCAAATATTATATTTTATACAGCGTGCGGGATTGTTCTTTCCCACACGCTTTTTTCCGTGTGAGAATTTTTTTTCGCCATTCTAACCCTAAAATCTCAACTTCGTTACCCTTTTTTTTGCTCTCATGGCGAAAAATACACTACGCAACTAGTATGGAAAGGCTTTTTAACGAATCTCGTCACGACCCTCACCTTCAGCTCAGGCTGTAAACTTCTCGTTTCGTAAATAAAGCCTTTCCATACCCGTTACGTAATGTACTATTTCCGCACGCTTTTTTTTGTGCGGGAATACAACATTTTCCATACGGAAAATCGTGTGGGAAATCGAACTTTCCGCACGCTGTGTGATCAATAATTTTTATAGATTACTCACCTTTTAAGTTGTGTCTTTGATATAACACTACTACTGCAGGCTATTTTATTAAGATATTCATTTTATTAAGGTTACACTATCAACATTAGAATATAAGTTCGCAAATTATGAGATCTATCTCGACGTTAAATTTTCTGTTTATTCAGAATCAGAAATAAAAAAAATTATATTATTTCAATTAAGGTGTTTAACCTCCGTTTGACCTTAACCGAAATATACTGATATCGTATAGGCATGAGGATTCTAAGCGATGATGTCAAGAATGTGAGAGCTTACTGTTTCAAAATCCGTTTTCAGCCGAAATAATAGCCAAGCGATTCAAAATAGGAATTGCAAAAAATAACCTTCAAAATGTGGTTTGACCTTGACTATAATACCATATTTCTATGTGAAATTTTATGCTCCATTCATTTTTAGTAAGAAAAAAACGAGAAATTCAAAACTGAGCCAGTTATCATGAAATTTCGAAGAATTTTTACGAACTTCCCAAGTGTTGGCCACCATATTAGAGCCACCATATTTAATTTTCAAAAACGCCACTGTGCATCTGAAACTAAATGATAAAAGGAAGATTTTAAGCCGTCATACAATTTTTTTAGTCCACTACAATTTTGTATAAGGGGGGGGGGTACCGATTCACAAAGAATGCCCTATATATATATATATATATATATATATATATATATATATATATATATATATATCTATATATATATAGTCGTAAGACAATATTTAACCAACCCCCCTCAGCCCCCTCAAATGTCTGTCGGCATAGCCCCCCTCAAATTACGTTGTAATTCCTCTTATAAATGGCTATTCCAAAATTAACGTAACTTAGGCCCCCTCAGCCCCCCTCAATTTTTGTAGCCCCCCCTCAGCCCCCTCAATTTCCCCCTCAAATTACGTTGTAATTCCTCTTATAAATAGCTATTCCGAAATTAACGTAACTTAGGCCCCCTCAGCCCCCTCGCCCCCTCAATTTTTGTAGTTCCCTATCAGCCCCCCTCAATTTGCTCCCCCTCTCCCTCACTTTTTATAGCTCCCCCTCATTATGCCCTCCTTATGATTAAGTAATTAGTAATAAAAAAATATTCTTATTATTAATAATATTCTATCATTGTAATAACAATTATAAGAAATTTAATATTATTATAATTAGTAATATTTTATTATTATGATTGTAACTGTAACTATTTAATCATATAAAGTTTTTTCGTATTCTAATATTGAATTTCAAAAATGAAAAAAAAATTATTATTATTAATATTCTATTAATATAATTGCAAACATAATTAATTGATAACACAAAGCTTCCTCTCTGCATTTTCTTTATTCAGATAAATATATAATATTTTTATTTCTATATATTGTATCTTTAATTTTATTATTGAAAAAATTTATTAATTACAATAGTAAACTATGAATTACAAAATGAATTTAGCTTAATATCCATAGGTACTTTATTAACAATTGTATTTAAATAAAACATGTTTTTTTTAAAATTAGAAATAAGATATTTACATATTTGTCTTAATAAAAGATTTTTGGGCTTGAGACCAGCATAAAAATATATGGCTGCATTAAAAGCTTATAAAAAACATTGTTTATTGTCGCTAAAAGAAGCTTACAAATTCATCTTCATTGTCGCTAAAAGAAGCTTACAAATTCATCTTTATTGTCGCTAAAAAAAGCTTACAAATTTATTATTGCCGCTGAACCGATAGTTTGTTTTCGCTAAAAAATCTTTATACAAACATATAAATTTATTGTTTATTGTCGCTAAAAAAAGCTTACAAATTTATTTTTTATAATCACTAAAAGAAACTTATAAATTTATATCTCATTGTCGTTGAAAAAAGCGTACAAATTTATTGTTTACTGTCGCTAAAAAAGATTACAAATTCATTTATTATCGTTGCTGAAGCGTACAGATTTATTGTTTATTGTCACCAAAAAAATTTAATATAAGCATACAAATTTATTGGTTGTTGTCGCTAAAAGAAGCTTACAAATTCATCTTTATTGTCGCTAAAAAAGCTCACAAATTTATTATTGTCGCTGAAACGATTGTTTATTATCGCTAAATAAATTTTATACAAGTATATAAATTTATTGTTTATTGTCGCTAAAAAAAGCTTACAAATTTATTTTTTATAATAATTAAAAGAAACTTTTAAATTTATATCTCATTGTCATTGAAAAAAGCGTACAAATTTATTGTTTACTGTCGTTAAAAATGATTACAAATTCATTTATTATTGTCGCTGAAGCGATTGTTTGTTGTCGCTAAAAAAATTTCAAACAAGTATATAAATTTATTGTTTAATGTCGCTAAAAAAAGCTCACAAATTTATTTGTCATAATCGTTAAAAGAAACTTACAAATTTATATCTCATTGTTGTTAAAAAAAGCGTATAGATTTATTGTTTATTGTCGCTAAAAAAGATTACAAATTCATTTATTATTGTCGCTGAAGCGTACAGATTTATTGTTTGTATTCACTAAAAAAATTTTATATAAGCATACAAATTTATTGCTTGTTGTCGCTAAAAGAAGCTTACAAATTCATCTTTATTGTCGCTAAAAAAGCTTACAAATTTATTTGTCATAATCGCTAAAAGAAACTTATAAATTTATATCTCATTGTTGTTGAAAAAAGCGTATAGATTTATTGTTTATTGTCGCTAAAAAAGATTACAAATTCATTTATTATTGTCGCCGAAGCGTACAGATTTATTGTTTGTTGTCACTAAAAAAATTTCATATAACCCTGGTAGAAAATGAAACGCTTTTTCTACCATTTTATGGCCATTTCTTTAAAGTGAAGAGCAGAAAATGGGAATATTTTATGGCCATTATTTGAACTAATATGAAACGTTTTTTTCAACCTTCATAGTGCTAAAAAATGCTAATAAAATGTTGAGTCTGATCCACTATTATTTGAATATAGATAGTTAACAGTAGAGTCTATCAAATTGTGCTCTAATTGATTACTATTAAGAATCATTTAAGGTTTTTTCTTGAAAGTTATCATTAATCATTAATAGAATCACTTTTGTTAATATATTCGCGCGTATATTTTGAGTTGTGATCGGATTGTTAGAGGTTATTTTTAAACGATTAATAAAATTTTCCATTTATTATTTTAAAAAACGATATTTTTATACTCGTTTCGTACTGCGTTTCATATTTTTATTTTTAAAAAAATTTAATATTATTTTTATTTTTATAAATTCCAATAAAAATAAACATTGACGAAGGAATGTGAATAAATACTAATCTATATTTTCTCGCCACGTGGCAAAAGTGAGGTTATGATTTTACCTATGATCTGAAAAATTAAGGACTCATTACTAAAAAGTTATATAACTAGTCAAAAAAAGTTGTCCACAGTTTACCTAATTTTTAGATAGCTGTTACTGATTTTTTCTCTCCGTTTACTTAAAATGCGTATTTTTTTGGCTGAATACAAAAATTTTGAACAACATTTTTATATTAGCATTTTTTGCCTATAAGATGCTAACCAATATACCAAAAAATTTGAGCTCTGCAGATTCAGCAAAAAATTGCCATTTATTCGCCAATATTGACATGACAAAATATTACTATTAAAAATGGTCATAAATTGTTGTTTACACCATTTTTAATGTTCAAATTTCTACCAGGGAAGCATACAAATTTATTGCTTGTTGTTGCTAAAAGAAGCTTACAAATTCATCTTCATTGTCGCTAAAAAAGCTTACAAATTTATTATTGTCGCTGAAGCGATTGTTTGTTGTCGCTAAAAAAACTTTATACAAACATATAAATTTATTGTTTATTGTCGTTAAAAAAAGCTTACAAATTTATTTTTTATAATCACTAAAAGAAACTTATAAATTTATATCTCATTGTCGTTAAAAAAAGCGTACAAATTTATTGTTTACTGTCGTTAAAAAAGATTACAAATTCATTTATTATTGTCGCTGAAGCGTACAGATCTATTGTTTGTTGTTACTAAAAAAAACCTCATATAAGCATACAAATTTATTGTTTGTTGTCGCTAAAAGAAGCTTACAAATTTATTTTTCATAATCGCTAAAACAAACTTATAAATTTATATCTTATTGTTGTTGAAAAAAGCGTACAAATTTATTGTTTACTGTCCCTAAAAAAGATTATAAATTCATTTATTTTTGTTGTTGAAGCGTACAGATCTATTGTTTGTTGTCACTAAAAAAATTTAATATAAGCATACAAATTTATTAGTTGTCGTTAAAAGAAGCTTACGAATTTATTTTTATTGTCACTAAAAAAAAATTCTAAAAGCGTACAAATTTATTATTTGTTGTCGCTAAAAGAAGCTTACAAAATCATTTTTATTGTCGATAAAAAAAGGTTACATATTTATTCTTCATAATTGCTAAAAGAAACTTATAAATTTATATTTTATTATCGCCGCAAAAAGCGTACAAATTTATTGTTTAGTGTCGTTAAAAAATATGTATATCTGTTCTTACTATTTTTAAAAATAGTTTACAAATTTATTTTTATTGTCGTTGAAAAAAGCATACAGATTTATATTATTTTAAAAATTTTAGTATTTTTTTTTTATTTTTGCTAAAATTAATTTTATAAACTACTTTTAAACTATCGTTGAAAAAAATTCATAAAAATTTATATTTATAAATTTATAAATTCATAAAAATAAAATATATTGTCATTAACAAAATATGAAAAATTATTATTGTTATTACATGTAAATATTTGGATTTTTATTTTTTGAAACATTTTAAAGGTGTATATAAATAATTATCATTTTAAAAATATAATTCATAGATTATATTACTTAATATTAATAAATTTTCATAATGATTTTCATCATTTTTAATACCTTCTATGTCGAAATCGACATTATTTATTAGATATTGAAAAATTTCTTGAACCTGAAATTGAAAACATTCAGGAACATCTTTCCATTCTTTATAATAATGTATATAATATTTCATATCAAATTTTTGTATTAATTCAGACCACTCAGATAATTTTTGTTCTTTTACATATTGATAATAATTTTCTTCATCTTCTACTTCTTGAAGATATTCTATTTCTTCATATTCATTAATTTCAGCATTTAAGTTTGACAATTCTTCTAATTCTTCGTTAGATACGGGTTCAATATACATATTATTAATTGGATCCCATTCCATAATTTGCCAATTTGCGTTATTATCAACATTCAATTGTTCATTGTTTTTCATATTTATCTAATATATAAATTTATTTTATATTAATTAATTAATAATTCATTTTATGTTTATTTTCTTATAAACTGTATTTATTTTTACAATATTTTTAAATTTAATTAACAATTAAAAATTTCTTTCCAAACAATATTTAATATTTCATATTTATTTTCAGATTCATTTTGTATGTATATTTTGTTAGGATTTTTACATCTCGACAGTGCAACGTAAAGCTGTCCATGCGAAAATAAAGGTCTTTTAATAAATAATCCAACCTCATCAAAACTTTGACTTTGAGATTTGTTAATAGTCATAGCAAAAGCTAATGTTACAGGAAATTGTTTACTATAAAGTATAAAGGGTAAAGACGATGATTCACCAGTATTTAATGTTATTCTTGGAATAAAAACTTTATTTCCAATTTTTTTTCCAATAATGATTTCAGCTTCAAGATTATATTTATCTAATTTTATAATTTTTAATCTTGTTCCATTACATAAACCTTTGGTAATACTTAAATTTCTTATTAATATAACTATAGCATTAGCTTTTAATTCCAATATGTGTGGTGGTAAACCTTCTTTTATTTTATTAAGAGTTTCTATTGGATAATTCAATTCGATATTATCATCACTTTGATCGACTCCTTTATGAGTAGCATAATCTATGCTATAATAAGTTGTCGATTCGCCGTTAAGTAATTTTAATATTCTTTCATTTAAATTATTTATGTCGTAAACCTTATATGTAATGTTTTAAAAAACATTATTTATCATTTATCATTCTTTTGAAATATATATTTTCTTTGATCTCATCTAACAATATCAATATTTTGTACTTGATTTTTAATTATATGCTTTATTACATTAAAAACTACATCACATCTTATATATTTTCATTTTTTTTAAATATAAGCAGTTAATTAATTTACATTGTTTAATATTTTAATTAATTTTATTTTTTCAATTGTGATTTAAATATAACTATTCTTACCCAATATATAAAGAAAAAACGTTTATAAAAAAGTATTTTTAACTTTGATGAATGTTTATAACATTTTATGTTTATCTATATATTTATATAAAAATATTGATAAACGTAAATTGAGAAATACATAGCATATTAGTAATGATATTATATAGTAGAAAAATATGTATTAAATTTTTTTCCTTGCTTTTTTGTCTATTTGACATAAATTATAACAAATGAAAACCTTATATGTAATGTTTCAAAAAACATTTCATGTAAAGTTTTAAAATTATTTAATAGATTTTGCAATTAAATTTTACAAAATTCATAATTAAATTTCACAAAAACTTTCGATAATATTTAATGAAATGTTTCTTGAAATATATTAGTAATATTGCAACAAAACATTTCATAATATATTTAAAAAAGAACATATATATGAGTAAATCCTCCATAGTGTTAAAATTTCACCTACAATAAATTAGAAAAAAAAATTACAGACACACGTATAAAATAAATTTTTTCTGAATTTTAACATTCTATAATAAAAGAAAAAAACCGTGTTACTCACTTTAGAGGATAGTCTTTTTGAGGTACATCTATGAAACTAGGTAATTAATGTTAATCCAAAAAATTTAATAATTAGAAAAAATTAAATGATTTTCAGAATACTTGAAATTATACTTCAAAACCAACTTAAAAATTCCATTGAATACTATAAAATAGTAAATTACAAAATTCACAACAGAGAAAAGATGCGTTGAGAAAAAGCTCAGTGTTTCATATTAGAAGATAAAAACATATTTTCAAAGATGAATTACGTTTTTTAATTATAATTTGAAAGTAACACAGAACTTTATCTACACTGAACACGCGTTCTTAATAAATAAATTTCTGTTTGTGTTTCTTAATATTACCTTTTGATATAGTTTAAAACATCATCGCTGAATAGTCTTTTTTACAACATCATATGTTCAACAAAAAATTAAATTATATAAATTTTTGGTAACATTTTAATAATTATTCAAAAAATACTTTTGTTAACAGGCACACGTCCAAGATCTTTTTTTCCCAAAAGTATGTACGTAGATACAGCATCGGTGTGAATTTTAGATCAAAAGAACAATAGTCATTTTTTTTAATAGCGATAACTTATCATTTTACATGACCTGGTAATATTTAAAATTAAAGTAAAAAACCTTTTTTCCCCATTTGCCATAAAATGATATGTGTACTTATAATCCAAACTAAACCAGAATTATTTTCTGATATCTCAATAAATCAGAATACATTTGCTGAAAAGATATGCTAACTCATATTTACGAGTAATGCCGAAGTAACATGAATTTTTAAAGTATGGAAGATTTACTCGTATGTACATAAGTTATAAATAATGAAACTTAATAATATTGAAAAATATTAAATTACACTATATATAATATAATAAGTATTATTATATTAATTTAGCAATAAATATGTTTACTTGCACTAAATGCAATCGATCATTTGAGAGACATAACCATTTATTGAAATATAATAAGAAATTTCATTCATCAAAAATATATATTTGTCATATATGTGGAACAATATTAAAATATAAAAGAGTTTATATAAGACATTTAAAAAAACATAACAAACCTGAAAAATTAGAATGTTCTATTTGCAAAAATAAATATATAAGAAATGAACATTTAATAAGACACTTACAAAGTCATGCATATAATTGTAATAATATTTGCGACATTTATGGAAAAGGATTTCATCGAAAAGATAATTTATTACGTCACATAAAAATTCATAAAAATGTAAAGTATATATTAATATCATTAAAAAAATTAATATAATAAATATATAAAAATAATATCTTATTTATAATATTTAATTACTTTTATATTTATATAATACTATAAAAAAAAAATACATTATAAGAAATGTATAATCAACTTATTTATCATTAACATTTATTAAATTATTAAATAATTTATTTATAGAATTAACATGAGTAAAAAAAATTTAAAAAGAAAAAGCGATGATAAATACTAAGATCATATTTCCAAAAAAGAAAAAAAAATACCGTTTTCGTCAACGGAATTTTTAAAATCTAAAATTGTAATAGGCGATCAATCAGCGTATGTATTAAAAACTTTATTAAAAAAATCAAAAATATAATATATGATATAAATATTTTTGATTATATATAATAGATCTCTGGTTGCATATATTGAAGAAATTTCAGAAGAACAAGTTTTTGTTAACAAACAAAAACAGACTGATTTCAGGATTTTAAAATTTATATTAAATAATTCTGAAGGATTCAGAATTCAATGCAATATTTACGATGAAAATATTGCAAAATTTAAAAAAAATCTAAAATTAAACGAAGTAAATTTTTATAATATACAATATTATTAATTGCAACTTAATATTAAACATTCTTTAATGTTTCAGAAAATATTATTAGAGAATGTTAATGTATCAAAAGCAAGAGGATACAATAAAGGAAATCAAATATATGACTTAACATTAAAATATTATTCGAATATTACTCATTTAGGGGAATACAACATATTGAAAAATAAACCAATTAAAATAAATTTCGAAGAAATAAAATTAAGACTTGGATTAATAAGTAATTAAATATTATTGAAAAAAAATATAATAATTTGAATAAATAATTTTTTATTTTTTAGAAATACAAGGATACTTAAAAAATTCTTTTGTACAAAAAAATAAAAAAAATGAATCGGAATACATCGGAATATTAACGGATGGACAATATAAATTGGATGTATTATTAAATAAATTAGAAAATGAATATGTGAATTGGGAAAGAGGGACAAAACTAGAAACTATCGGAGAAATAGAAGAAAATAGTAAAAACAATTATAATAATATATTATATGCATATACACTCATGTATTAGTTATATATGTCCTTTGGCCGTATTCAGGTGGAATATGAATCGAGAACAATGTTTGTCGCTTGAGCTGAAATTGCCGAGGGCGCGCGAAGCGCGCCCGAGGTAGATTTCTGCTCAAGCGGCAAACATTGTTTGAGATTCAGATTCCACCTGAATAAACGGCCAAAGGACATAGATGATTTTATGTCCGAAGTAGGCCGTATGAGGAACTGTAACTTTTTAGTTGAAAATATTAATATTTTTTCCAATGATTTTAAAATTAAATTTTAATTCTATTGATTTTTTCTTTTGTTTCTTAGATTGACATTTTGTAATGAGTGTAGTTGCTATCGAAGCGCGAGTCATTTTTTTTTTCATTAACCTACGTTCAATATGATTGCTCTTTGGCATATTGAACGAAACATAGTAGGATCGGTGATGCCATATTGAATTCTCCTGAGACATATTGAGTCTCAATATGTCTCAGGAGGACATATAAAGCTTATAAGAGTCGAGGAGCAGGTCTGAGACATATGCGATGCCAATACAAATTTAGCATGCTCTTTACATACTGACACGAATACGGCCTACGAGGACATAAATTTATATATAGATGTATATTTATATATTTAAAAAATTTTACAGATATTTCATACATACTAAAAGTAAAAAGATTGGAATTCATTAAAGTATTAAATGATGAAAACATGGAGTTAGAGGACCTTATCTTAGCAAATAAAATAATTTTAAATAAAGTAAATTAAATATTTTTATTTCCTTACATTAATTAATACAATATTCATATAATAAAATGATTATTTTTCAAGATTACAGAAAAACAAATTGATGATAATTAAAATAATATTGATTATAAAATAATATTGATTATAAAATAATATTGATTATAAAATAATATTGATTATAAAATAATATTGATTTACTACAAAAAAATTAAATTTATAATTTTTTTTAAACAACAATAAAAAATATATATGTAAGCTTGTAATAAAATATAAATTTGTAAGCTTCTTTTAGCGACAATAAAATTTAACGACATATTAAATAAATATTTGAAATTATTTAAAAAACTGTACAAGCTTTTTTAGCGACAATGAAAAATAAATATGTAAGCTTTTTATAACTACAATAATATTTAAATTTGTAAGCTTCTATTAGCGACAACAAACAATAAATTTGTATGCTTATATGAAATTTTTTTAACGACAATAAACAATAGATCTGTATGCTTCAGCGACAATAATAAATAAATTTGTAAGCTTTTTTAGCGACAATGAAAAAAAAGTATACGCTTCTTTAGCATAAAATTTAACGACATTAAATAAATATTTGAAATAATTTGAACTTTTTTTTAGTAAAAGTACAAAACAACTGTACAAGCTTCTTTAACGACAATAAAAAATAAATATGTAAGCTTTTTATAACTACAATGAAATTTAAATTTGTAAACTTCTATTAGCAACAATAAAAAATAAGTATATAAAATTATTTCAGTAATAATGACAAATTAATTTGTAAGCTCCTTTTAGCGACAACAAACAATAAATTTGTATGCTTATATGAGATTTTTTTAGCGACAACAAACAATAGATCTATATGTTTCAGCGACAGTAATAAATTAATTTGTAAGCTTTTTAGCGACAATGAAAAAAAAGTGTACGCTTCTTTAGCGACAGTAAAAAATAAAAATGTAAGCTTCTTTTAGCTATAAAAAAAAACACTCTTAATGCAGCCATATATTTATATATGTTGGTCTCAAGCCTAAAAATAAAAAATGCAGAGAGGGAGCGTTTTTTTTTGCATCTTATGTATAAAATTTATAACATAAAAAGATAAAAATATTTATTTATAATTATAATTTTCAATTATTCTATTACTCTATTCTTTATTATTCGCTAATAATTATTATTAAATATTACTATATACAATCATAACTTGAAATTTTAATGTTATTTACTATTATATTTCTAATTTATTTCAAAAATATATAAGTTTGATTCATTGTAAACTTTTGAATATAGCGTTAAACCATCTTTTTTTTATTAATTCTAATTCTATAACTTCATATCAATACTTTTAAAATTAAATTTTAGTTCTATTGATTTTTTCTTTTGTTGCTTAGATTGACATTTTGTAATGAGTATAGCTGCTGTCGAAGCGCGAGTCATTTTTTTTCACTAACCTACGTTCAATATGATTGCTCTTTGACATATTGAACAAAACATAATAGGATCGGTGATGCCATATTGATTTCTCCTGAGACATATTGAGTCTCAATATGTCTCAGGAAGACATATAATTCTTGCAATAAGTCGAGGAGCGCGTTTGAGACATATGGGATGCCAATACAAATTTAGCATGCTCTTTACATACTGACACGAATACGGCTTACGAGGGCATAAATTTATATATGTTGGTCTCAAGCCCAAAAATAAAAAATGCAGAGAGGGACCGTTTTCTTTGCATTTTATATATAAAATTTATGACATAAGAAGATAAAAATATTCATTTATAATTATAATTTTCAATTATTCTATTACTCTATTTTTTATTATTCGCTAATAATTATTATTAAATATTACTATGTACAATCATAACTTGAAATTTTAATGTTATTTACTATTATATTTCTAATTTATTTCAAAAATATATAAGTTTGATTCATTGTAAACTTTTGAATATAGCGTTAAACCATCTTTTTTTTATTAATTCTAATTCTATAACTTCATATCTTATATTTTTATGTATCGATGTTTTCTATTGAACTTTTTTCACATTCACAAATATGAAATTTCAACTCATTATGTCCTACTCTTCTATTTACTTTGGAATGTGTGTATTCGGGGGGTTAACGAGCGGAGCGAGTAGGGGGGAACCCCCCCTAGTATATATATATATATATATATATATATATATATATAATTTGTGTTGAAATGAACTTGACTTTATTTCGTGTTCTTAATCTTTAGTGCAAGAATTTTAGGCGAAGCGTAGCCTTAGACGGTAAGTACGAAAGTGAGTTCGCAAGCTAAAGATTCTTGGGTTTTATATATATACATATGTAGCGTGGGCTACACTAATAAAAATTCTAAATTCAATTCAAATGCTGAAAATTATTAAATTTTGCTTATGATGAGAAATAACTAATTTTAATTTAATCATGGGGCGCGGTAGCGCCCCGAAAGGCAAGTTTGCGAAGCCGCATCGTGCGTGATGAGACCTATTTACTTTAAGTTTCAAATCATGGGGCGCGGTAGCGCCCCGAAAGGCAAGTTTGCGAAGCCGCATCGTGCGTGATGAGACCTATTTACTTTAAGTTTCAAATTTTAAAAATTGAAACTCGCAAAATACATATTAAATATATGTATTTACTTGTTAATTACTTGTAAATATATATATATAATATAATGCTAATAAACATTTCATACTAAAAACAGCTAAAAAATGACGTATTTATTATTTTTTGTATGATATATAGGCTAGACCCGCGATTTCTAGTTTTTAATAATTTTCTCATTCAGCCAAACGTATGAGACGGAAGTTGCGCGCGCAGTCGCCTGAGCAGGCGTACGTATATAGAAAAGAGAGAGAGAGAGAGAGACAGAAGATAACATGTGGCATATGCATAGAGTGAATGAGAGAGAACGAGTAACAGCAAACAGGAGTGTCTTGAAAGTGACGAACATAGAAAAAAGGGAGTCTATTCAAATACATTAGAATGAGTACGAAAGAGACAGCAAGAATAACAGCAGTATATATGATGTACATACACATATATTAAATCTGATTGCTTTGATGCTATCGTATATTTGATGATTAATCAGCTGTTGCGTTGCTCTACATTTGCTTCTATTTTTGAAAATACAGTACAATTCTTAGTGTGATTATTATTATTTATTTACTTAGTCTTTACAAAAATAATAATAAGTGAATTTATATTTAAATAAACTAAATTGATTGTGATTTGTAAAGAGACAGTTTTCTTAGGTTATATATGTAAAAAATGTATTTTATAAATTTATTATTAATAAGCAGACAATTTTTTAGGTTAGATTTGTGAAAATGTTATTTGATAAATATATGACAATTTTTCATTAACTCTGTCTCAAGGTTTAGCAATTGTATACTAAAATGGTGTACATAAATATTGTACATTAAATGAGATTAAAAATAATACAGTCGTCGATCTGAGTCCCGCCGCCTTCTCCTCCATCGACTCGCTCGTGCGTTACCCCCAGTCGCTGACTAAAAGATTTTGTTTCCAAACATTCTGAGTCCCGCCGCTGCTCTATGCGACTTTTTCACTTGTAAAAATGGGTTTATTAATTTCATTTTTTTGTTTAGGATACAACAAATGTTTATTGAAATAAAAAGTAACAAAGAAATAATACAATATTGCATAATTCTCATTTATATCTATTGAAAAAAATATAAAAATTAAACTAGATATATTTAATCAATCAATAAAATGTTATTTATTTGAAAATTTGAGTGATTGCTTTATAAATAAAAGATAAAATAAATCTTATTTCATTTCATTTTCATAATAACAATGAGTATTTAGTTCATCAATAAATAATATATTCTTTAATTTTTAAATTTATGTTACCTATAAATAAAAAAATTTAATTTTTATATTTTTTATAGTAAATATAAATGAGAATTATGCAATATTACAATATTTTTTGTTACCTTTTATTTCAATAAACGTTTATTGTATTCTAAACAAAGAAATTGAACTAATAAATCCATTTTTACAAGTTAAAAAGTCGCATAGAGCAGCGGCGGGACTCAGAATGTTTGGAAACAAATTCTTTTAGTCAGCGAGTGGGGGTAACGCATGAGCTAGTCGATGGAGGAGAAGGCGGCGGGACTCAGATCGTCGACTGTATTTTGATTGTATATGATAATATGTGAAAAACATGTATATACATGTTTGGTATTACACATTTTGTAACATTATTAATAATTTTTTATAAAATCTACTAACATAATTATTAATACAAATCATTAACTTTATTTTTAGTTTTAAATTTAATACATTAAATCTATTTAATTATAGTTTTGATAAATAATAAGTAAAAAAATACTACATTGAGCACTTTATTAAAAAAAAAATACTAAAAAAATATTACATAATACACTTGGCAAAACTGAAATCTTGAAGTAAGTAGAAAATCCCAGTAATGCAAAAGGAATGATAAGTAACATTTTATTTTTTCAATTAAAAATTAAAAATTCGGCAAGCATTTTGTTAATTGAAATTGTTATGTAAGTGTTAAAATAAAAATATACACTATGATATTAAAAATGTGTATTGAGGTATCCGGACTAATAAGTGAGTTTAAGCTCGAAGGAATTTCTAAAAATTTGAATGTGATAATAATGATGCTTAAAATTCATTTTATTGATCAAAGAGATTATTCGAAAAAGTCAAAGAAATTATTGATGACACTTTCTCAGTTAATTTTAAACTAATTGACTTCATAATTTTCAGAGATCTTCAACATATATATCTTTACAAAATAATAATGCTAGAATTATGATAATATATGTTTAAGTGAATGTTGAACTGAATCACATACATGAAATTCACAAAAATATCTATTTTTTCCCATATTTTAAGGTTTTTCTAAACTAAACTGTTAAATTCTTTTTTATAATCAGAACTATTATTTTGTGAAGATATAAAAATTGAAAATCTATCGAAACTTTTAAGTTATTTTGTTGAAAATTGACTGAGAAAGCTTACGATAACCACCACAATCAAGTGTTTCAATAAAAGAAAAGATTTTGATCAGTGGATGAGATTTTTAAATTATTCATGGACCAAAGTCTTGTATTTAAGATAAATTTAAGGTAAAAAGAAATTTTATTAATTGATATGAAAAAAATGTATCGTTACATTTAAATTTAATTTTTTTTCCAGCCCTACCTTAAGAGCTTAATTAATAAGTATATATCTTTGACATTTTAGTGTATGCTTATTAAGGAGATGTAAAATTGATACTACACCTGTACTCATAAATTTTGACTATCTTTTTATTTTATTGCAAAATTTTAAGAAAATAAATGCTTTAGCTTGTAGTATGTACCATGAAGATTATTCAGTTAAATTTTTAAATAAATTCATTCATTAGTTTCTCCGAATTTTAGATTTCTTATAGAAAATCTAAAAATTTTAATATATAATATTGGAACCCAAAATTCTAAAAATCTAATGAATGAATTTATTTGAAAATTTAACTGAATAATCTTCATGGTAAATACAACAAGCTAAAGCATTTCTTTTCCTCAAGTTTTGCAATATGATGAAAAGATAGGCCAAATTTATGAGTACAGGTGTAGTGTCCGTTTCACATCCCCTTAAATCTGAATATGCACAAAATAATATAATATTACATAGCTATATTCTACTTTACTTAAGTGGACTGTAATAAACTTTCAACATATTGAATAATAAGTAAGAAAATACTTCATAGAATATTGACAATAATAAAGTACTGAGAAATACTGCATAATACACTGACATAAATGAAATCTTAAAGTAGAATTTGAATAAGTGAAGTAAGTAGAACCCAACAGATCCATGTGGCCCAAGTTCTAAAATTCACATAGGTAGATAGATAGATAGATAGATATGTATTTATTTGTAAAAGTTTACAAAAAGTGTGTAACAAAAAATATAATATATAATATACATAATAAAATACAGAAATGAGATAATACTGTAAACGTTGCATGTAATTATTGCACTCATAATAGATCATACAAGGCAATTACAAAATCAAGCTTTCAGAGTTAATAAAGGTCATGATGATCTTACAGAACTTTAGAATATTGTATTTATTCAATATGAAAAGTAGAAGGAGCGTCAGTGGCGTAACCGGCTAAGGCGCACGCCTTATACGGTCTCTACACTTTCGCTCCAAGCGGTCGGGGGTTCGATTCCCGGTGAAAACACCTGAAATTTTTTTCAGGCTTTTTTCATCGGAAAAAGAATCTCTGAGTGCGATGGGTTAATGTTCCTGGCGTGGGTTTTCTTCTGGGGGAGTTTTCCCTACGTCACAGGTCTAAAAAAGCCTGGGTAAATGCGGGAACCGACCGTAGAAATCTGCTTACCGACTGCTCTTGGAACGCGGCAGTCCATGATTTCTCGGGGATTGGGTAATTTAGCTTAGCTAAAAATACGAGGTTCTGAAACTAGTTTAAGATAAAAAGAGGTTAGGTAGGAACATCCTCACACAGAGGTGGTGCGGGATGCCGGTATATAGCCGATAGGCTGGGAATACCAGGGGCCACTAGGGCAGCATATGAAAAAAAAAAAAAAAAGAAAAAAAAAAATGAAAAGTAGAAGAATTTTAGACTTTGAAAAATTTATGAAATCTCCCCTAAAAAAACCTTTGAAAAGGTAAAAGTGCGGCAAGTCTGCTTTTTTCTCTTAAACAATAAAAATTTTAATTCTATCTTCATAAACAATTCTTTAAATTACAAATTATTTTAATTATATTCTCCACATATACCTTTTAATTTTATTAAAGAACTTTATTAACATTAAAACAATGTTCATATATACAATATTAATAACAAAAATACGCCATAGAAAGTTCTGAAATCAATATGAGTAAGTCAAATTTTTATTGTCACGTATATATATAATACAACAATTTCATAAATATTTATTTATTTATCAGGAACATTTACCATTTACCAAAATATACTTTACAAAGTCTATCTTAACCCTTAAATGGTAGCTTCATTTTTGGAAACTTTAAATGATAACGATGGGTTACTCCTTTCTTAAGCTTTAAAAAGTATATTATATATTATTAGAAATTGATAATAGCTTTATTTTTATGTTAAGATTTCATGTGGATTAATAAATTTATAAAGTTAATTAAAAAATTTTGTAAAAAATGCAGTCATAATAGAAATAAAGATGACGAAATTACTTGTTATTTAAACATCTAATGCAAAACTAAAAATTAAAGAGAGTGATGTTATAGTTATAAACACACTTGCCAGGCCCATACTCCCTTAGCTATAGATGAAACATTATCACTCCTTATCTTTTTGACTGTTTCAACAACTATATACTATTTTACTCAACTTACATCTTACATATCTTACAACAATGTTTAGCGAGCGACCACTGTCATATTGAAAGCTCTTTTAAACCTTAAATTTTTATGATATAATTTATAGAATGTCTATTAAATTATTTTTATTTAAAAATTACTTTGTATAAAAACTTTAATTTTTTACAAATAATGGTTATTAAACATTTTTGTGTCAAAACACTGAAAACATCTATAGCTACGGGAGTATGGGCCTGGCAAGTGTGTTTATAACTATATCATCACTCTCTTTAATTTTTAGTTTTGCATTAGATGTTTAAATAACAAGTAATTTCGTCATCTTTATTTCTATTATGACTGCCTTTTTTACAAAATTTTTTAATTAACTTTATTAATTTATTAATCCACATGAAATCTTAACATAAAAATAAAGCTTTAATATACTTTTTAAAGCTTTAGAAAGGAGTAACCCATCGTTATCATTTAAGGTTTCCAAAAATGAAGCTACCATTTAAGGGTTAAGATAGACTTTGTAAAGTATATTTTGGTAAATGGTAAATGTTCCTGATAAATAAATAAATATTTATGAAATTGTTGTATTATATATATACGTGACAATAAAAATTTGACTTACTCATATTGATTTCAGAACTTTCTATGGCGTATTTTTGTTATTAATATTGTATATATGAACATTGTTTTAATGTTAATAAAGTTCTTTAATAAAATTAAAAGGTATATGTGGAGAATATAATTAAAATAATTTGTAATTTAAAGAATTGTTTATGAAGATAGAATTAAAATTTTTATTGTTTAAGAGAAAAAAGCAGACTTGCCGCACTTTTACCTTTTCAAAGGTTTTTTTAGTGGATAAATAAATCTTTATGAAATTGTTGTATTATATATATACGTGACAATGAAAATTCAACTTACTCATATTGATTTCAGAACTTTCTATGGCGTATTTTTAACCGACTTTGAAAAGGAGGAGGTTCTCAATTCGACTGGATTTTTTTTTTTTTTTTTTTTTATGTCTGTTACCTCATAACTTCGTCATTTCGTAACCGATTCGAAAAAACTTTTTCTTATCTGATAGAGAATGTCTGCAGGAAAGTCCCATACGTGTCCTATAATTATTGGGCCAATATTCGGTTCTCATGACCCAATTATCAAATTAAGAAAACTGGGAGTTTTGTTCTCTCTCTCTCTCTCTCTCTCTTTCTCTCTCTCTTGAATGTCTTTACACTCATCTTAATGAAGCTATCTCACGGTTTGTGCCTGTTAGGCGTGTTCAACAGAGCAAGAGTCATCGTCCGTGGTTTACCTCTGAGCATCACCGCTTAATCTCTGAGAGAGATAGGCATTACAGACGCTTCAAACGTACTAGGCTGCGTGCTGATCTTATATGTTATAGAGATGCTCGAGATAGGGCCCATTCATGCATCGAATCAGCTAAATTACTGTATTACCACGACAGACTATCTAAGATTACTGACGCAAGACAGATCTGGAAAGAACTCAAGAACCTGGGCGTATGTTCCAGCAGTAGTGACTCTCGACATTCTTTTTCAATTAATGATTTGAATCGGTATTTTGGTGGTGTTGCGTTTGATCCTCTGGTCCCCTCCATTTCTGATTACATGAATACACTTGCTCTAGATGAACCACTTAAACCCATGTTTAAGTTTAATCCAGTTACTTTGGAGGAGGTATGGATGGCTGTTTGTCATTCAACTTCACAGGCCAGAGGGTTTGATGCTGTTCCTCAATCTTTTGTCCGTGCGGCATTTCCGGTCATTGGGCCTTTGTTATGTCGTATTTACAACGACTCATTGCGTGAATCCTTATTTCCTTCATGCTGGAAGATCTCACTGGTCACTACAATAAACAAAATCTCCTCTCCTCAAGCTTTTGGTGACATTAGGCCAATTTCTTTATTATCTTTTATGTCCAAGGTTCTTGAACGTCTAGTCCATGATCAACTCTACAATTACCTGACTATACGACAGCTACTGGACCCTTATCAGACTGGATTTCGAACTGGACATAGTACTCAGACCGCACTACTGAAACTAACTGAGGACATTAGACGCAATATGGACAGACGCTATGTGACGTTGCTGTTGCTATTTGATTTCAGCAAGGCATTTGATACGGTATGCCATGTCTCTCTGCTCAGAAAAATGTCTTCTCTTGACATCTCGCATTCAGTTGTGCGTTGGTTTGCGTCTTATCTCTCTGAGAGACAGCAGGCTGTTATTGATGCAGATGGTAATGCATCTGACTATGTAACATTAAATACTGGTGTTCCCCAGGGCTCTGTCCTTGGTCCACTGTTGTTTTCTATATACATCAATGATGTGGCTGCTGACTTCCATGCCGATGTGCAGCATCTTATCTATGCTGATGATCTTCAGGTGTACATTCACTTCCCAATTGCTAAGTTGGCTTCTGTTACTGCTCTCATGAGTGATCAAGCTGTCAGTATTGTTAACTGGGCGACAAAAAATCATCTGAAATTAAATGTGAGCAAAACAAAGGCTATTATTATTGGATCTTATTTCTATGTCAATATGCTGCCCTCATTACACATCACTGGTGTTCCAATAAACGGTGATCTTATTAAGTTTGAATCTTCTGTTCGTAGTCTTGGTGTATGGCTTGATAGTAAGTTGAACTGGAAGGACCAAATTGCGC
The DNA here is from genome assembly GCA_017163975.1 of Anastatus disparis. Classification (NCBI taxonomy): domain Eukaryota; kingdom Metazoa; phylum Arthropoda; class Insecta; order Hymenoptera; family Eupelmidae; genus Anastatus; species Anastatus disparis. Next base: position 534,691 of record JAFFSR010000073.1, read on the forward strand.
TTGTGTGTAACAGGAGTCACTCATTGCTCTATAGATTAAATTTCTTTCGAAAAAGTACCACCATTGCACTTCGTAAGCATCTTATCCGTTCTTTGCTGTTTCCTTTACTTGATTACTGTTGTTTGGTCTATATTGACCTTTCTGCTGAACTCGATCTGAGGCTTCAAAGGGTTGTAAACTCTGGTATTCGTTACATCTATGGTGTAAGTAGGCGCGAGCACATCTCTGTTTATAGGTCCTCTCTAGGCTGGTTATCCACTTTGGGTAGAAGAAACTACTTCGCTACTACCTTCTTATACAAAATGTTTTTGTCATGCTCACCTTCATATCTTTATTCTAGATATTTGTGGAGCCGGCCTGTGAGGACACTGAGGGGTGATGTGAGACCGTTAACCATTCCTTTTTCATCTACCGAGTATCACCAAAGATCGTTCCTGGTTGTGTCATCGCAACTATGGAACGGTCTACCATCATCTTTAAGAGATTCTTCATCGTTGGCATTATTCAAGGCATCAACATATTCGCACTACCTTTCCCTTGAGAATGAGCCTCTGCTCCGAGCTAGGCTTTAATTATTTTAATTACTGTATCATTATTTTAATTATATTTTTACTTAGTATCTCATTTTATATATATATACTTACGAATTTGTATTATTTTTGTTGTACAACATAATGTACAGTTAATAAATTTAAATATCTATCTATATCTATCTCTCTCTCTCTCTCTCTCTCTCTCTCTCTCTTTGTCTCCCTCTCTCCCTCTCCCTCCGTCCCTCTCTCTCTCTCTCTCTTACCTGAGCTTGAATATGTATACATGCACACATAACGACACTGTGCTGTTGAGCCTTCTTTCTTTCCTGCTATATATTGCTTGGTGGTGTACTAATGCATGCGTTATGAATTAATAATGAAAGTTTAATGTAATTAGTGGGTCTACCTATATTTGCGTTTTTAGTTAGGGGATTCACTAGAAGATAGAAAATAAAAATTTTTCCACAAAAACAAACAATTTAAAAAATTTTTAATAAATAAAAACCGACTTTAAAAGTATCGAATAAAAACAAAATTTTTTACAAAAAATAAGATTTTAAAAACATTGCACTAAAAAATGACAGATAAAAAATTTTTAGCAAAAAAAAAACCGACTTCAAAAAATGCACTGAAAAGAAACAAATAATTTATTATCTTTAGAAATCATACAAATAATTGGTAAAACACAATTTTAGAAGTCGGTGTCTAATTCTAAATCTGTGGTGCGTAAGCAGAACGACTTAGTCCATTTTTTCAAAAATAACGTTCACATTCATTGTTCGAAAATAACGTTTACATTTATTGTTAAAAAATAACGTTAACATTCATTGAGGAATTAGACACCAACTTCTAAAATTGGATTTTACCAATTATTTGTATGATTTCTAAAGATAGTAAATTATTTGTTTCTTTTCAGTGCATTTTTTGAAGTCGGTTTTTATTGTTAAAAATTTTTTATTGTTATTAATATTGTATATATGAACATTGTTTTAATGTTAATAAAGTTCTTTAATAAAATTAAAAGGTATATTTGGAGAATGTAATTGAAATTATTTGTAATTTAAATAATTGTTCATGAAGATTAAAATTCTTATTGTTTAAGAGAAAAAAGCAAACTTGCCGCACTTTTACCTTTTTAAAGGTTTTTTTAGGGGAGTACACTAACCACTAAACTACATCTTTCCTTTACTAGATTTCACTAAATTTAGTTTGTTTCAAAATTTATATGTTGATGAGAATAAATGAGAATTGAAATAACTTTAACCTTTTAAGGACGGGACTGGTCGATATATCGACCACTTCGGTATCATATTATTTTGCAATTGTTTCGGGGGTAATATTATATGTTGAATACAGGAAACTTAGTGTTATCATTCTAAAAAGCATATTTGACCTTGAATAGTGATTTCAAGGTCAAATTTTTTATTCGGTATTTCGACCTGAAAATTGGTATACCAACGTATTTTGATGCTATAAATACGAAACAAATAGTGTTGCGTTTGATAAAACGCATTATCATAGTGATTATTTGAACTATTTATTACTATTAGTTTCTTAGCAGATCAACACTTAGTTATTTTTTCTTGCAGAAGATTTTTTATTGATAATATTCTTATTATTTCATCATTCTCTTTATTTACTAAGTTGTCAAAAAATTACAAGCGATTACTTTTGATAAAATGGCTGATATTGAAGCTTGGAGTAGTGGCGAGTCTGAACCTGAAATACAAGATTTGGAGAATGAGGAAATTCATGAAGTTGATTTGGTAGAAAATGATTATGATGAGACTCAAATTTTTGAAAACGCGTATTTTTATCCATCAATCAAAAATTTTCAAGGTACTTCTGAAATAAATCCTAACATCTCTATATCGGGGAATAAACCAATCAATTACTTTGAATACTTTTTTGATTCTCCTCTGATTGAAAGAATTATAGATGAGACGAATCGCTATGGAAGTCAGAATCATGAAGATCGGCAATCCCATCAGAAAACTTGGTATCCTCTTACAAAAGATGAATTTGAATGTTTTCTTGGCCTTTTAATTCTAATGGGCCACATTCGAAAAGGTGACTTGAAAGACTATTGGTCTAAAGATCCTCTGCTTCATACTCCAATTTTCGGTCAAATAATGTCTCGTGATAGGTTTCTTGCAATCTTACGCTATTTACATTTTCATAATAATGAAGATACCTCGGAAATCGCTCACCATCCTTTAGTGAAAATAAAACCAATAATAGACTATCTACAAAGTAAATTCTCAGCAGCTCTTATTCCAGGCAAAAATTTGTGCATAGATGAAAGCCTAGTATTATGGAAAGGCAGGCTTCGATTCAAGCAGTATATTCCTTTGAAAAGAAATCGGTTTGGTATCAAACTTTTTGAATTAGTAGACTGTGAAACTGGATTCATTTTGGGCTTTGTTGTCTACACTGGCGCTGATACTGATTATCAGAAGTTTGATTTGGGTGTTACTGGGGATATTGTCGCTCATTTCTTACAACCTTATTTTTACAAGGGTCATGTCATATACATAGATAACTGGTATACATCTCCCATATTGGCAGAATTTTTGCATGATCGCGATACAGGAATGTGTGGCACGGTAAAAAGAAATAGGAAAGGAATGCCAAAATTAGAAAATAAATTAGAGCGAGGTGAAGTTCAAGTTGCTCATAATAATTTGTGGATGGCAATCAGGTGGCAAGATAAGCGTAGTGTTTGCATGCTTACAACTGTGCATGAACCTGAGTTCTGTACCACTGGCAAAAAACACTATCAAACCAATGAGGATATTATAAAACCACCATGCATCCATGAATACAACCAAAATATGGGTGGTGTTGACAATGTAGATAGACAATTGTCTATAACCGAAACAGTTAGAAAAACAATGAAGTGGTATCGCAAGTTATTTTTCCATCTTATTGATCTAAGTTTATCTAATGCTCATTCTTTGTATAAAATGAAAAATGAAGGACCAATGCCCTTTCCTTCATTCCGATTATCGGTTGTTAGATCATTATTGAAATTGGATAATACTAATGATAGCATTTCTCGTCTTGTTAGCCCTCCTACTCGATTAGTTGGTCGTCATTTTCCAAGGTTTGTTACAAGTCGAAGGTGTCATTTGTGTGCTTTACGTAAAATGACTAGTCGAACAAAATACATGTGTTCTGATTGTGATATTCCTTTATGCGTAGCTTCATGTTTTGAAGAATATCACACAAAAAAGACATTATCATAAAGTTAAATATTTAGAGGTGAGAGACAAGGGGACTCACGAAAATAAAGCACCCCAACGTGAGAGGCAAGGGGACTCACGGAAATAAAGCACCCCAACGTGAGAGGCAAGGGGACTCACGAAAATAAAGCACCCCAACGTGAGAGGCAAGGGGACTCACAAAAATAAAGCACCCCAAAAGGATCAAATTTTCGCCACATCCACGCTGTTGATTCTGGGTCATGCTGAGAGCGAAAACGAACACATTTCTTGTGATAAAAATGTATGTTATGCATATAAAAACGTAGAGATATCATTTTTGGACTAAAATAGTACAAGTAATGAAGTTGACCTTGAAATGCCATTTTCAAGGTCACGGATGTCTCCTGAACATTTTTTGATATTTTTTTCGTATTCAGCGCATCCAAATACGTCTAAAAGCAATCCTAACTCGCCAAATTAAATTTTTAACATTGGACTTTACGTTCCAGACGGGACTGGTCGATAAATCGACCACCAATTTTATCAGGCACTCCACGTGACATATTCTTTCATTTTATGCACAAATATTGTTTAAAAAAAAAGTCGAATTTCAACGTCAAAATCCCCGTCCTTAAAAGGTTAAAGACAATTAAAGGGGAAAAGCCGTTCAAGACATAGAAAACCCTTTTATTGATTACAAAATCATAACACTGAAATCAAAATTAGGTAAGAAATAATATAACGCCACTTTATACACTAAACGCCGCTTATACGCAAATTTACGTTGCGACGATCGTTGATCGTGTAGTGAATTGAGTTTGTTGTTTTAGGCTTTATGCCTGGCGGTCGCATGTGCACACGGCGGTCGTAAATTAGATGAATGCACTCAGTCTAATTTCGATTTATTCGGCTTACGCTGATTTGTCAAAATAAGAAATAACTAGTTTTTGACGACAAAGCTACAGAAACGATTAGATTTATCGTACACAGATTTATCGTCGTTAGAAAGATTTAAGGTACTTTATGCGGAGTCCGGTTAGAGGTGTTGCTCTGTTGACAAACTAAAGCCAATTGAAAGAGTCGCGGCGCGCTCTCGAGCGTGCGCTCGTTAGTAAGAGAGAGATTTTCGGTTAAAGTAGCTGCGATGTACTGCCACCTTTAACCCCACTACAAATCGTATGTTCGTTGGAGTCGTCATTGTTCTAAGAAAAAATACAATTCCTAGAACAGACATGTTGCGACGCAATATACTCCGGGCGCAGGCTGCAAACATGATAAATGTACATTAATCGAATTGCAGAATCTATATTACTAAATTTGAAACGCCTATATTTTATCTAATCTAAAGCTAATTAATCGCAAGTATCGTTGCAGGATTGCAAGACGGGTAGCATACAAAGTCGAGTAATATTTGGCTTGTAAATGCCGCTCACAGTCTTAATTGACGCAACTCTGTTGATGCCATCGTCCCCGGGGAAAACCTCGACTACGACACTATTTTTGTCTAGTTTGAAGTTCCTGAAGATATTTCTTATACCATTTCTTCCAAAAATCTAATCTGGCCCTTTTTAGAAAGTTGTATGTAGATAAACGGTTATCTGGAACTGAAAAAAAATTTTGTTCTGGTAAGAAATTGAATGATTTATCTATGAGAAGATGAGCAGGTGTTATTGGTAGAGGGTCGTTAGGATCAGCTGAAAGAGCATACATTGGTCTCGAATTTAAAATTGCTTCTATTTCAATCAACAAGGTATTAATTTGTTCATAAGTGAGTTTTTGGTCTTTCAAGACTCTTTTCAAATGGTATTCAAAACGCTTAACAGCTGCTTCCCAAATACCCCCGAAATGTGGGGAGAGAAGAGGGTTGAATGCTATTGAATTCTTTTCGTTAAAGCCTAATTAGTGATTGACTCTTTGAAATTGGGAGTGTTGATCATATCGTACATTTCATGCAACTCTCTATCCGCAGCCACAACATTGGTGCTATTATCAGAATGAATATGTTCAGTTCTACCTTTCTTTTCTTTAATTAAAATCGGACCAAAGAAATCAATTTCTGTGTGACAAAGGCTGGGGATACATTAATTCTAAATCAAGAGGGAGGTCAGCCATTTTTGCATGAATTTGCTTGGGTTTGTGTCTAATACACTCAATGCAATGCCTAATTATCCTACGCACTCGATCCTTTCTATTTAAAATCAAATATTTTGACGAATTTCTGCAAGGGTAACGATTAGATTTATCGATTTCAATTTATATTAGCTTTTGATGAGAAAGCTACAGCAACGATTAGATTCCTGAATGTAATTAGCCTGATGTGTTCGTGTGATTATCATGTCGGTAACATGATAATATTGGATATTTTTTGATCATATGGTAAATCCGCATTTTCTAACCTTTGGCCTAATCTAATAATACCCATCGCATCAAAAAAAGGATGTGAGTCATCAAAGGGTGTACCTTTACGCCGCTTACTAGAATTTCCCTTTGATTCTGTGGTTAAACGATTATGTTTCTACACTAAATCTTTCAGGTTGTATGAGTAAAATAAGTTTACGTTCTGCTTTACTTAATTTCTAAACTGCTAACGAAGATATAGTCTGCCTAATGTCGACTGATTGCGGGTCTATGTTACTTGTATTTTCCAATTTTTTGTCTTTCTAACGCACCATATAAGATATAATCCTAATGCATCGTTCTAAATTGGAGAATTTGGAATAAACGTCACTGCCCGGTGAGGCTGATAGCGAGCAGTTTGTTTTCCGTGTTTCAGGTAGATCGGCCACCGATACCTTCGTTAGACGTGGCCAATCGTTTTTGTTGAGCTTAAGCCATTGCGATCTGGATGCCCATAATGAATTATTAATAATATCCACGGGTTATCGTTGGAATTTACATACCTCCCGCTAACCTGATTACACAGGCCCACAAAAAAAAGTGTCTGTGCAATTGACCAGACCTATATATCTGTTCTTTAGTAGTGATGGCTTTAGTAGTGGTACGATAGTGTTAGCATGGTTAAGGAAAACCTCTCATTTATTAAAACCCTTTGAATCACATACAGTCGCAGATATTCAGACATAAGATAATTATCTTAAGGATAGATGGAAAGGATAGAGGATAAAGAGAAGATAAAGGATAGAGGAGAATAAAACGTCTTCAGGTTTATGTAAATGGAATTGAGGATTGGCCAGTTGAATGGTTCTCAAAATGTCAAACAATTTACGAGAGAAAGCCTCGTTGGGCACGACATCTGCCATATGAGCTATTATTAAAAAATTGAGTGTTCGACGTGATGTGTTGCAAGTTGAGTAAAATGTAGCGTGAATATAGTTATTAAAAATTATGTGTAAATCGTTTACGGCTCCGACGCTAACAGAACATGTATTTTATGTAAACTTTTCTTCTCTGTTTTCTTGCTCTATCCCCATAAGCGGGGCCTTCTTCTCTTATACGCGTCATTTTCTCTATTTTTCCATTATATTCATAGGCCACTTGGGTCCACTAAAATATTATTCGAAAATATCAACTACAGGCTTCCTTAAAGCCACTTATATTTTTACTTTGATTTTCTTCATCAACCAATTCGGTTCTATCCAGAATCTTCTCCTTTTCGCGTTCAACCTCAACGGCACGCATATTACTGCATAATCGCGACTTGGTGTGAGTGTGTGTGTGTGTGTGTGCGTGTGTGTGTGTGTGTGTGTGAGATACAAATTAGTGACTATTAAATCGTGCAAAATCAACACATAAATAATACACACACATATATATGTATGTACTAGGGGGGGTTTCCACCCGCTCACTCCGCTCGCTAACCCCCCGAATACACACATTTTAAAGTAAATAGAAGAGTAGGAAATAATGAAGCTAAATTTTATATTTGCGAATGTGAAAAAAGTTCAATAGAAAACATCGATACATAAAAATATAAGATATGAAGTTATAGAATTAGAATCAATAAAAAAAGGATGGTTTGACGCGACATTCAAAAGTTCACAATGAATCAAACTTATATATTGTTGAAATAAATTAAAAATAGAATAGTAAATAACATTAAAATTTCGAGTTATGATTGTATATAGTAATTATGATTATAAATAAATATTTTTATCTTCTTATGTCCTAAATTTTATACATATTGAAAAAATACAAAGAAAACGCTCCCTCTCTGCATTTTTTATTTTTGGGCTTGAGACCAACATATATAAATATATGGCTGCATTAAGAGCATGACGAAGCTGTCCGCCTTCTAATAATATTTGCAATCTTAACTTATGAATCAACGCGGCTCTATAAGGAGAAAGATGAGCTCCCATTCTTATACCTAATATATATCTCACACACGAATTCTGAAGTCTTTGTATTCTTCTCTTCAAGCCCTGAAAAGCATCGAGCAGAACCACCGAATAGTAATCGAGATGCGGAAACAGCAGGGCGGTTGCAAGTTGTTTACGCAGAGCCTCCGTGGTGTACCGACAGAAAATCCGCAAAGCGTACAACACTCTATTGAATTTTTTTGTAACCATATTAATGTGAGGCTCCCAAGAAAGCTTAGAGTCAAGCACAACACCAAGGCTTGTTACAATGTCAGAGATAGGAATGCTGACACCTCCCTCAAATTCGCCCCAGCATAAAATGAATTGATAAAACGATTACTGCCAAAGACGATTGCCTTAGTCTTGCTAGCATTCAAAGTAAGTGAGGCACCAGCCGCCAACTCCGACACAGCATTGGCCGCCCTCTGTAAGATTAGAATACCTGCATCTACATTCTTACGAGGAACGTGCGTATAAAACTGCAGGTCATCTACATACAGTAGGTGCTTAACACAACCAGAGCCAAGAGCGTTACGTACGTTATTAATGTAAAGGCAAAACAACAAAGGCCTCAGTACCAATCCCTGTGGAACTCCTAGGCTGGTTGTTAGCCAACATGATTCTCCTTGTAAGTATGTTGAAACCATTTGTTTCCTTCCTGAAATATAAGAGTTGATCCACACGAGAGCGGACCTGGAAACCCCCATCGATCTAAGCCTTGCAAGTAATTTAGAGGGAAAAATCGTGTCGAATGCCTTACTAAAGTCAAAAAGGAAAAGTAACGTGACGAGTTTTTTGTCAAGACCTGACCTTATATCGTCTGTTAATTTAAGCAAAGCTGTCTGTGTAGAGTGATTTTTTCTGTAACTAGTCTACATGGGATCAAGTATCTTATTTGTAGTGATATATTCCTGCAATTGGTCGTGGGCGATCTTCTCCAGTACCTTCGAAAAAAAACACAAAATCGCAACTGGCCTAAAATCTTTAGGCGACTAAGGTACAGAACACTTTTTTAATGGTACAGTACGTGCCTGCTTCCAAAGGCCAGGGAAGACCCCTCGCGCAAAAGAAGAGTTGAACAGAGTCACAAGATGTTCACCAATAAATGGTAAGGCTTTAAGTATCACGCTTAAGTTCATCAGGAGTGAATCCATTCAAGTCCCTTATGGTCCGGCTAAAAGTCCCAGGTCTCTCAGCTCCTTCCAGGCATTACCATTTGCAAGTGCTTCGAATAGTCTATTATGATAGTATGTGGTCTTTGCAAGTTCAGTCTGTTCGTCAACCGTTTTACGTAAATGCAGAAACTCAGTCAGGTATTGCGTTTCGTTCGTCCATTTATATCTTCTGTAAGTAGCATCTCGCTTGCGTCGCATCTGCGACAATTCTTTATTTAACCATGGTGGGCTATTCTTCGTATGCTTGAGTATTTTCACTGGTGCTAAACTATCTATGACAGAAGTAAAATTGTCACAAATGCAGCCAAGTGCAGACTCTGGATCGACAGTAACAGCTGTTAATGGTGGCCAATCATAGCCGGCTAGTTTCTCTAGTAATTTATTTTGACAAATGCTTTTATAGTTTCTGTATCTAATCGACTTGTGATCTATACTGAACGTATTATAAGCAATAGAAACATCAATTAAGTTGTGCTGACTATGAAAATTCGCAGGTAAGTTACGTGCGTCAAGTACATTGTCATTGTTGTCCACAAGAATCAGGTCAATCCATGTGTGAGAAGATTGAGTTATATTCGTGGCACCATGCTGGACCAACTGAAGGGAAAGCTCCGCTGTTAGTTTACTAAGAAACCTCGCATCACTGCTTTCTCGCAGAAGATCGGCATTCAGATCCCCCATTTTAATTTTATGTGAAAAATCATGAGATGAATCTCTCAAAGAATTTAACAAATCAGAATTTTTCGTAAATGAAATGGCACGAAGGCGATAAATGACAGAAATCAGCACAGGTTCAGAGTCGCCATCCTTAATCGAACAAAAAATATATTCTGGCACTTCAGGTTTACCGCTGCTAGTTATGGTTGTGGTACTAGAAAGAGCTAGTACTTCACATTTTAAATTATTTTTAATGTAGAAGACAACCCCTCCTCCATGAAGGTTTCTGTCCTGCCTGAACAACTTATAATCCTTAATCCGAATGACGTCATCCGAGACAGTCGGTCCCAGCCAGGTTTCAGCAACTCCAAACAGATCATAAGAGGGACCAACGCATAAGAGCTCGCGCATTTGTCCAATGTGAGCTCTTGATGAGGTCACATTCAAAAAGGAAATTATATATTTGAAAAAAGTATATGTTTTTTACCATGTGATTTTAATGTAAATATTCTTACCAACTGTATCAAAGACTGACTTAAGATCTAAGGAAATTATATATTGGAAAAAAGTACATGTTTGTTACAATTCTTTTGAAAAACTTGAAAAAACAATAAAATGAATTGATTAAAACAAACATTTAGCTATGTATTCATTTTTCTATTCTACCGCTTATTCTACTGTTTTTTCTCTCCATGTGACCATAGGGGGAAAAGAATCCGTGGAACGGACAGAAGATGCTTGCGTATTAGGTCGCGTGAACATAAACATAACCTCTTTAAAATTGTAGCTCAAACAGAGCGATTTTGTACAATTTTTTTTAAAATGAATGAAATAGATTTGTGTTTATGATTGAATTATTTTTGTTTATTTACTTCGTGTCGCAACTTGCTTTTCCATTCTACAGTGGAATAGAGAATAGAATTCTATTCTTCGCATGAAACTTGCCGAATAGCGCTGATTAGTTGTTTCTATTACACATCCTCTATTCGGCAGTCTCTTTTCTACTCATCTGACAGCACCCTTACATATTTCTTTTCTTTAGGGTAAATCGTATAAATGATGATATGTATTGAATTTTATGTTTAATTACAACAGTAAGCATCCATCTTTCTCAAATTTCATACTTTACCTAAATTATATTACATATAAATTTTATACATTTTAAGATTTATTTATTTAATTTTATAATTTTGAAATTGTAAATCACTATTGTAATTAGGAAACAAATAAAAGATTTAACAATTTTAATATATGTTTTAGTAAAGTTTTTGAGAATTACTTGTCAATGTAAATACCAAACCTAGTAATATAATTTTTGCAAAAAAATTATTCAATATTAGAAGATGATTTAAGAAGTTTAAGCTAAGTTTATTAATTTCTTTTATAAAATTGTAGGAATATTTGAAGACTGCACAAAAATTAAAATAATGATATTGTGTTTAAATAACGAAAAAATTAGCATTCAATAATTTTCTTGTATCCAATTCTGTTAAAACATTGTAAGTTCACGAAAAATGAATTGCATAAAATTGATAGTAACAATGTAAATTTAAAAGTTGATTTCTATAAAAATACTTTTTTTTACTTAATTTTTCATATTTTTTTTTTTTATTTGTAAAAGTTAAGATGATTGAACAAAATGTCTTCCTGGAATATAACCTGTAATAATTTGTATTGATCAAGTTTTAACAGAAATAGGAATTTTAAATATATAATTTTTAATTAATTTCATCGATAAAAATACTTCAAAAACATGATTGGATAGAAGGTTTTCTGTTTTTATAAAAATATATGTCAACAGGCAATATGACATGATATAAAAGTTTTATAATTAATTACTAATAATTAAATAATAGTGTTTTTTCAAGAATTAAAAATCAAGTACAAAGTATTGATATTGTTTCCTTAGATCTTAAGACAGCCTTTGATGCATTGGATAAGAATAGTTACATTTAAATCACATTAAAAAAAATAAAAGCAATTAAAATATTAAACAATGTAAACTAATTAACTGCTTATATTTAAAAAAAAATGAAAATATATAAGATGTGATGTAGTTGTTAATGTAATAAAGCATATAATATAGATCTGTACGCTTCAGCGACAATAATAAATGAATTTGTAAGCTTTTTTAGCGACAATAAACAATAAATTTGTACGCTTCTTTCAGCGATAATAAGTTATAAATTTGTAAGTTTCTTTTAGCTAGTATGAAAAATAAATTTGTAAGCTTTTTTAGCAACAACAAACAATATATTTGTATGCTTATATGAAGTTTTTTTAGCGACAACAAACAATAAATCTATATGCTTTTTATAAGCTTTTTTAGCGACAACAAATAATAAATCTGTACACTTTTATAAGCTTTTTTTTTTAGCGATAACAAATAATAGATCTGTACGCTTCAGCGACAATAAAAATGAATTTGTAAGCTTTTAAAGCTTTTAATGCAGCCATATATTTTTATGCTGGTCTCAAGCCCAGAAATCTTATAAATATGTAAATATCTTATTTCTAGTTTAAAAAAAAACCATGATTTATTTAAATACAAGTATTAATAAAGTACCTATGGATATTAGGCTAAATTCATTTTGTAATTCATAATTTACTTTTGTAATTAGTAAATTTTTTCAATAATAAAAATAAAAATACAATATATAGAAATAAAAATGTTATATATTTATCTGAATAAAGGAAATGCAGAGAGAAAGCTTTGTATTATCAATTAGTTATGTTTGCAATTATATTAATGAAATATTAATAATAATAATTTTTTTTTCCATTATTGAAATTCAATATTAGAATATAAATGAAATGCAATGAAAAAACGTTATATTATTAATTAGTCACAGTTACAATCATAATAATAAAATATTACTAATTATAATAATATTCAATTACTTATAATTGTTATTATAATAATAGAATATTATTAATAATAAAAAAATTTTTTATTACTAATTACTAAAACATAATATCGAGGGGGCGCTCGCTCCGCTCGCCAACCCGCAATATTTAATTTAATTTACGTCAAAAAAGATTTATTTATGTTAAAATATATGTTACATAGTCCAGAGACACTTTAGTATGATTTAAGAAATAGCAAATTAAAAAAAATTTTTTCGAATACCTTTTGTAATTTAATTATTTTTGAAGATAATGGTTTCCCAAAATGCAAAAAAAAAATAGTAAGTAAAAAAACTATTATTATCATAAAAAAATTGTTGAACAACAAATAAAAGTTGATAACTCAATGTGAGTACCATATAATTCAACATTACTTGAAAAATACAATTGTCATATAAATGTAGAATATTATGCATCAATAATTAGTATAAGATCTCAAGTACTAGGATCTCGTTAATGACTATAGCATTAATAACTTATTTATCATTCACTTAAATCATTAAATCTATCAATTTATTCATTATAAATATATTTCTATATTTTTAAATACCGAGGTATATATGTAGGCGTACGACGCAATTAATAATTAAAAAAACTATTCTTTAAACTATAATTTTTATAATTTCAATAAATTAGAATTAAAATGTATGCATCAATAAATATTTTATGAAAAGTAACAACTTCTATATAATTTAACTTTAAATTAACTACCTTTACCAGTATATGGAATCATAAACTTATACCATCGGTACTTATATATCTCTTGAAATAAAATTGTATTATCATGCCATTCGAAAATTTATTCATATTAGACCCATTTTGATAGAAGAATTTTGTCTTTGTTACTAAGAGAATATGTCCTTAATAAAATAATCAATTCAAATTATTACTATTACTACTATTGTACTAAAGTAAAGAATTATGAATTTTTTTCTTACGTGAATATCTTTTGCATTATTGTCACATACATACATACACATACACACGTGCACCTTTAACATACACGTACACACATACACACACATACACACACATACACACACACACACATACACACACATACAACACACATACACACATACACATACACATACACATACACACATACACATACACACATATACACATACACGATATCCGTCACTCCGTCTCCGTCATCATCTCTCCGTCTTCGTATCTCCAACTCCATGTCTCCGTCTCCGTTTCTCCGTCTTTCCGTCTCCGCATCTCTGTTTCTCCGTTTCCGTTTCTCCAACTCCGTCTCTCCGTCTCTTCGAATCCGTCTCTCCATCACCGTCTATCCATCACCGTCCCTCCAACTCCGTCTCTCCGTTCTCTGTCTCAGTCTGACTGTCTCCGTCTCAACGTCCTCGTTTTTCCATCTTCGATTCTCTGTCTCCGTTTCTCCGTCTCCGTCTCTTCGTAATTACATTACTACTTATATATTATTATTATTCCATTAAATTAAAGTGAAGAATTAATTATATGTTTTGCATTATTCCATTAAATTAAAGTGAAAAATTAATTATATCTTTTGCATTATTGTCACATACATACATACACATACACATGTGCACCTATAACATACACACATACACATACATACACATACATACACATACATACACATACATACACATACACACATAAACATACATACACATACACACACACATATACACATACACAATATCCGTCACTCCGTCTCCGTATCCGTTTCTCCGTCTTTCTGTCTCCGTATCTCCATCTCTTTGTCACCGACACTCTGTCTCCGTCTCTCCGTCTCCGCTTCTCCGTCTGCGTTTTTCTGTCTCCGTTTTTCCGTCTTGGTTTTTCCGTCTCCATTTCTCCGTCTCCGTCTCTCCGTAATTACATTACTACTTATATATATATATGTATATATATATATATATATATATATATATATATATATATATATATATTATTATTATTATTTCATTATATTGAAATGAAAAATTAAGACTTTTTTTACGTGAATATCTTTCGCATTATTGTCAAATACATACATACACATACATATGTGCACCTTCAACATAAACATACACACACATACACAGACACATACACACACATATACACACATCCATACACATACACTTACTCTTATATACATACACACATACACGATATCCGTCACCACGTCTCCGTCTCCGTCATCGTCACTTCGTTTCCGTCTCTCCTTCTCTCCGTCTAAGTCTTATAACGTTTTTCCCTTTCGGGAGGGAATAATACGTGTTTCTCCTGTTGCCGGACGCTTCAGTGAGTTACTAGAGTAAGATCGGCAGGAGTGAGAAGGATCGGACGGTGGAAAATGGAGGAAAGTAACCAGGTTTAACACGTTTGGTTATGCTAGGGAGTACCTTGGCTTTATTGTACTTATTAAACTCATGTACAACTACGGTTACAATAATGAAATAATAGTAAAGTATGAATCAAAACTGAACCTATTATCTTATATAATACAAACAAATAACCTAACCTTAAATGAAATGTAATTTACAAAAGCAATTAGTTCTTTATTTAGCTTGGCCAGTTAACGGTTATTTAATAAATGATTAAAACAATTAATAAATCTTTAGATGAACCTAATTAATAGTTTGAGTTTAACTAA
The DNA here is from genome assembly GCA_017163975.1 of Anastatus disparis. Classification (NCBI taxonomy): domain Eukaryota; kingdom Metazoa; phylum Arthropoda; class Insecta; order Hymenoptera; family Eupelmidae; genus Anastatus; species Anastatus disparis. The sequence continues at coordinate 550,120 of JAFFSR010000073.1, forward strand.
AAGATTCTTTGGCCCGGACGGTCTAATTTGTACCGGCGCCTTTTACCTGCAACAATCTGCAAAGAGAAAGAGACAAATGATTAATAATTAAATAATTATGATATTAATAGGCGAACGGCACCTAATATCGCAATAACTAATCCTACGGTAATAATGGGTAGCCGGCTCCCTTGATTATCTAAATTACTATTCTCTATAGGCGTGCGGAGCCCTTAAGAGTCAGACACAGAGGAAAACACAGTCAAACTCAACCTCATTTTTTCCGTTTTGTACTTTACTTGAAAAATAATGAAAATTTCATATTTTTTCATAAAATAGAATCGTTTGCTCGTCTTTTGCGCTATTGCGCTCACCCCTTAAATTTGTATATAAATATTTAATTTATTTATTATAACGAAAATTTAGATTAGACAAGGATAGAACGATACGGCCGACTCTTAAGTGACGTATAGACAATGGGTGGCCGACACCCTTAACTTATTCTAATATCTTAATACTACGCGGCAATTGGACGGAGTCCTTTAACTAACAACAAAATGCAATGAGTGGACGACACCCTTAATGTATTCTATTATTCACGTAAACGCGGACGCGACAGCTATGGGTGGACAATACCCTTAATTAAGCTAGTGGCGAAATGTGAAATAGAATATGATATTTTGGGTGGACGTCACCCTTGAATTCAGCGGCGCAAAGTCGGCATTGCGGCGACGGCAAAAGGTTGCGAGTCTGCTCTAAGTAGCATAGATTTACGCCTGTGTGCTCACTCGACGTAACTCTAAAACTGCCAGCATATGCACTGTAGTGTAGACCTGTGTGCGCACTTGGTCTACCCTCATGTGCAAGAGAGAGAAGCTCTGCCTAAGCTGTGGTGCTCCACAAGCCAAGGCAGCCAGCTGCTTCCTGTCTCCCTCTCTCTTAGCCTTGTGTGCTCACTTAGGTAAAGAGAGAGGGGAGACCGTAGTCTACACTGCTCTCTTCTGGTTAGCTTCTCGGCCTCTTATATACTCTGATCTCATTTTTCTCGTTACGTGCAACGACGTTCGAGGTTGCCGCCTAGTGGCTGAGCTCAGAACTTCTGTTCTATAGTAGCTTGGCCCTTAGGCGGGAGATTTGAAATGCGCGGGTATGTATACTCGTCGCAGTCTTCGTTTCTCCATCACCGTCTCTCCGTCTCCGTTTCTCCGTCTCTGTCTCTCCATCTCCGTTTCTCTGTCTCCGTTTGTTTGTCTCAGTTTCTCCGTCTCCGTATCTCCGTCTCCGTATCTCCGTTTCCGTCTCTCAGTAACTACATCACTACTTATATATATTATTATATTTATTATATTAAAATGAAGAATTAAGACTTTTTTCTTACGTGAATATTTTGTGCATTATTGTCACATACATACATTCACATACACACATACACATACATACACATACACATACACACATACACATATACACATATACATCCACACATATACACTTACTCTTATATACATACACATACACAATATCCGTCACCCAGGCTCCGTCACCGTCATCGTCTCTCCATATCCGTCTTTCCGTCTCCATCTCTTACTCTCCGTCACTCTGTCTCCGTCTCTCCGTCTTCGTCTCTCCGTCTCCGTTTCTTCATCTCCATCTCTCCGTCTTCGTTTCTCCGTCTCTCCGTAATTACAATTATACAAAAGTAAAGAATAAAAACTTTCTTCTTCCAAGAATATCTTTTGCATGAATGTCACATATATATATATATATATATATATTATATAGTTGTAAGGAAAATTTTTATGACCAAACTACTTTCTTTCTCCTTCCTTTACCATATTTAGATCCTCATTTTTTTCCGTTTTTTTTACGTTATTTTACTTTATCTCTTTTTTTTTCTTTTTCTCTTCCTTTTCTCTTCATTTTCTCTTCCTCACCTCTTTATTTCTTCCTCCCTCACTCCTCCAAAAAATCCTCAACTTTTTTCCGTTATTTTTACGCTAATTTATGTACTTTTAACTCCTCCTCAGGTAATCCATCAGAAATCCTCAAATTTTTCCCTTTTTTTTAACATTATTTTACGTTATTTTACATCGTTTAAGTTCTTCCTTAGCTCATCCTCCTTATTCCTCAAATCATATGTAGAGACGATTAATTACGTAACATATTAACTTATATGAGGACATTCAATTAAATCGTGACTAACATTTTCATTAAATTGAAAAAACTATTAACTGTTCATTTAGTAATAAACTTTAATAGATGAACGCTATTGTGTCTAAGCTACTGAAGCTAAAGGGTAATCATATAGAATTCAATTAGAATGAAAATTCAATCTATATTGGATATAATTTTTTTAATAAAAAACAATTTATTAACGAACTATTAACGTTTTATCTATATATATGGAAAAAAGGGAAAAGAATATAAGACAAATTTTTTTGGTATGAAAAAGAGTATGCATTACATAAAACTATTAATTAGAACTTAACTATTATTTTTTTAAAGAAATGCTACATTGTCAATTGGAATAAAAATTTAATTTAAATTCAAATATAGAATAATTTTATTAGTAAATAATTAGTTTATGACGTATTAACTTTAATCATAACTCTTTTTTAGGTCTAGACTAATATTTTCATTAAAATGAAAAAAAATAATATCAGTTCATGTATTAAAAAAAAAAATACCAACAGTTCATTTATTAACTTTTGTAGATAAATGCTATTGCTTAAGCTATTAAAATTAAAGGGTAATCATATAGATTTCAATAAGAAAAAAAATTCAATTTATATTATGATATAACATTGAATAATTTTTTTCAATAAGCAATTAAGTAATGCATAAATGACTTGCATATTTCAATTTATAATATTCATTCCTTGCAATGTAATATATGTTTTATCCTATCTCTCTTTTATCCTTAATAGAAAAAATACATAAATTTTCAATTAAAAAATAAATCTAATCATATATTTATTTATTCGTAATAATAGTGTATTTATGTATTTATTTGAATATATCTTATGGTTACTAATCTATGTTATTACGAATCACTTATGTCACACCGTGCACCAATACGCAATGATGTGACGGCGACTAATTGTCTTTATTTTTATTAAAATCAATCTTTTAACAATATATTGTTGTATTTGTTTACACTAAAATGATTTAAATGTTTATAAAGTTATTTATTAATAAAAGTATTAAGATTTCTATTTAAATTAAAATTGAATTAAAGTAAAATTATTAATATTAAATATCGTAGATTACTGGATTGACTGATAAAATAAACTTGATTTCAATATTCTATGAGCTTAATTTACCCCGACCCTAACGTCGCTCGGTTAAATTTTTATATATTATATAAATATGTATAATTCAGCAAATGTGAAAGTCAAAAAAATTGCCTGAATTTAAAAATTTTTATATTGCAGTTCTGTTTGAAATTTAGTTTTTATATACTTGAAAAAAAAAGAATTAATTAAAGTTCCAATATGCATAAAAATTGTTTGAACACAAATCATATCATCATGATGAATTAAAAATTTGTTTTACTGAATTTCATTTAAATTAATGAAAAAATGTGATAAGAATTCATTCTTTTTAATCATATGTTTCAGACAGAGGGACGGAGATAAAAAAACGGAGACGTAGGAACGGAGACGGAGAGACAAAGACACAGAGACGGAGAGAAGAAGTCAGAGAGATGGAAATAGAGAGACGTAGGCGGAAAGATGAAAATGGAGAGACGAAAACAGAGAGACGAAGACGAAGAGACATAGGCAGAAGGACGAAGAGACGAAAACGGAGAGAAGAAGACGAAGAGACATAGCCAGAGGAACGAAAAGACGAAAAAGGAGAGACAAAGACGAAGAAACGGAGTCGTAGGAAGAAAGACGGAGAGACATAGATGGAAGGATGGAGACGGAGAGATGGAGACAGAGAGACAGAGACGGAGAGGCAGAGACAGAAAGACAGAGACGAAGAGACATAGACATAGGGATGGAGATAGAGAGACAGAAAGATGGTGACGGAAAGACGGAGATGGAGAAACGGAGACAAAGGTACGAAGACAAAGAAATAGAGACGGAGTGATGGAGATGAAGAAACGAGAAGATGGAGACAAAAAGACGTAGGTGGAGAGGCAAATGTTGTGTATGTGTATATGTGTATGTGTATTTGTATATGTGTAAGTGTTTATGCACATGAGTGTATGTGTATGTGTGTATGTGTATGTATGTATGTGTATGTGTATGTGTGTATGTGTATGTGTGTATGTGTATGTATGTATGTGTATGTGTGTATGTGTGTATGCGTATGTGTGTATGTGTGTATATGTGTATGTGTGTATGTGTATGTGTATGTGTGTATGCGTGTATGTGTATGTGTGTATGTGTGTATGTGTATGTGTGTATGTGTATGTGTGTATGTGTGTATGTGTATGTGCATGTGTGTATGTGTATGTGTTTATGTGTATGTGTGTATGTGTATGTGTGCATGTGTGAGTGTATGTGTATATGTGTATGTGTTTATGTGCATGTGTGCATGTGTGAGTGTATGTGTATATGTGTATGTATGTATGTGACAATAATGCAGAAGATATCTACGTAAGAAAAAAGTCTTAATTTTTTACTTTAATATAATAAAAAAAATATAATATATGAGTAATAATGTAATTACGGAGAGATGAAGGCAAAGAAACGGAGATGAAGAAACGGAGACGGAAAAATGGAGACGTAAAGACGAAAATGGAGAAGAAGAGACGGAGACAAAGAACGGAGAGACGAAGTTGGAGAGACGTTGACGGAGAGACGAAGTTGGAAAGACGTTGACGGAGGGACGGAAACAAAAAGACGGATTCGAAGAGACACAGTCGGAGGGACGGAGTTGGAGAAACGGAGACAGAGAGATGGAGATACGGAGACGGAAAGACGGAGTAACGGAGACGTAGACATGGAGTCAGAGAGACGGAGACGGAGAGACGATGATGAAGACGAAGTGACGGAAACTGTGTATGTGTGCATGTGTATGTGTGTATGTGTGCATGTGTATGTGTGTATGTGTATGTGTGTGTATGTGTTTAAGTGTATGTCAATGGTGCACGTATGTATGTGTAGGTATGTATGTGGCAATAATGCAAAAGATATTCACGTGAGAAAAAAAAAGTCATAATTCTTCAATTTAATATAATAGTAGTAATAATTATAATTTGAATTGATTATTTTATTAAGCACATATTCTTTTAGTAACAGAGACAAAATTCTTCTATTAAAATAAGTCTATATATTTTCGAATGGCATGATAATGCGATTTGATTTCAAGAGATATATAAATACCGATGGTATAAGTTTACAATTCTATATACTGGTAAGGGTAGATAATTTAAAGTTCAATTAAATAGAAGTTGTCACTTTACATGAAATATTCATTTCTGCATACATTTTAATTTTAATTTATTAAAATTATGAAAATTGTAGTGTAAAGAATAGTTTTTAGAATTATCAATCGCGTAGTACGCCTTTATATATACCTCGGTATATAAAAATATAGAAATACATAGAAATATATTGATAAAATATTTATATAATGTAATTTTAATATTAATGTAAATATAATTAATATAATGAAAAAATTTATAAATTTATTGGTTTAAGTAAATGATAAATAATTTATTAATGCTATAGACATTAATGATATCTCAGTACTTGAGATCTTATACTTATTATTGATGCATAATATTCTAAATTTATATGACAATTGTATTTTTTAAGTAATGTCGAATTATATGGTACTAACATTGAATTATCGACTTTTATTTGTTGTTTATCAATTTTTTTATTATAATAATAGTTTCTTAATCTACTATTTTTTCTTTTGCATCTTAAGAAATCATTATCTTAAAAAATAATTAAGTTACAAAACATATTCGAAAAATTTTTTTTTAATTTAGTGTTTCTTTAATCATAACAAAGTGTCTTTGGACCATGTAACATATATTTTAACATAAATAAATCTTTTTCAACGTAAATTAAATTAAATATTGGGGGTTGGCGAGTGGAGCGAGCCGGGGGGTACCCCCCCTAATATATATATATATATATATATATATATATGGAGCATTCTTTGTGAATTGGTATCCTACCCCTTCTCCAAAATTGTAGTGGACTAAAAAAATTGTATGATGGCTTAAAATCTTCCTTTTATCATCTTGTTTCAGATGCAGAGTGGTGTTCTTAAAAATTCATAATGTCGGCTCCTTTATGGTGGCCAAAACTTGGGAATATCGTAAAAATTTTTCGAAATTTCATGATAACTCGCTCAGTTTGGAATTTTTCGTCTTTTTCTCACTAAAAATAAATAGAGCACAAAATTTTACATAGAAATATGGTATTATAGTCAAGGTCAAACCACTTTTTGAAGGTTATTTTTTGCAATCCTTATTTTGAATTGCTTGGCTATTATTAAGGCTGAAAACGGATCTATTTCAATTAAGATGTTTGACCTCCGTTTAACCTTAACCAAAACATGCTGATATCGTATGGGCATCAGTATCGTAAGCGGCGATCTCAAGAATGTGAGAGCTTACTGTTTTAAGATCCGTTTTCAGCCGAAATAATAGTCAAGCGATTCAAAATAAGGATTGCAAAAAATAGCCTTTAAAATGTGGTTTGACCTTGACTATAATACTATATTTTTATGTAAAATTTTGTGGTCTATCCATTTTTAGTAAGAAGAAACGGGAAATCTAAAACTGAGCAAATTAACATGAAATTTCGAAAAATTTTTACGAACTGCCCAAGTGTCGGACACCATATTGGAGCCACCATATTATATTTTCGAAAACGCCACTGCGCATCTGAAACTAGTTCATAAAAGGAAGATTTTAAGCCCTCATAACATTTTTTTAGTCCGCTACAATTTTGGAGAAGGGGGAAGGGGTACCGATTCACAAAGAATTCCCCATATATATATATAGATATATATATATATATATATATATATATATATATATATATATATATATTCTTGAACACTAATAAACAAACAATAAATTGTGCGTCGAACAAAACCTAAACTGTGACTGGAATAATGGAATAAAGGATAAATATTGCACTCAAAGTTAATATCACACTCAATTAACTTAACCTTATAATACTGACCAGGAGAGATCATGACCTTTGGGTCACAAATCTTGATGAAATTTTGGGATATGTTTTTTGGTACCAAAACATGAGTAAAGCCAAAGTGGTATGGTCTAACGCTTCGAAAAACTGAAATTATAGACGTTTCTAGTCTTATTTTAAGAAAAATGTAAAAAAAGAGCTCCTGATTAAAATGTAAATTATTTAGTCTAGAAATGTTTTTAATAAATTCATAGAAACTAAAATAAAAGTAGAGAAAGCAAGCTTTAATTTGCTGTTTTCAGAATTGAGAAATAATAATTAGAATCAGAGATATGCTTATTCAAAGTTAAGCAGCAAGAAAGTACCAAAAATCATCTAAATTCTGAAGAATGCTGTTTTTTGGTACTTTCTTGCTGCTTCACTTTGAACAAGCATATTTCTGGTTCTAATTATTATTTCTCAATTCTGAAAACAGCAAATTAAAGCTTGCTTTCCTTACTTTTATTTCAATTGCTGTGAATTTATTAAATACATTTCTATACTGAATTATTTACACTTCAATTAGGAGCTCTTTTTTACATTTTTCTTAAAATAAGACTAGAAACGTCTATAAATTCAGTTCTTCAAAGCGTTAGACCATACCGCTCTGGCTTTACTCATATTTTGGCGGGCAGGGAATTCCTGAAATAAGTACCTTAAACTTGAAAGAAGTGCCTTCTGATCTCAGTGCACCTAAAGGGCACCGCTAGATCCCTACTTTTTAGATGCTCCGGAGAATTAATGCGTACGATTTCGTATATCCTCGAATCATTACACAGCCCTGTAAGGAGAGACATGATCGCCCATCCTAAATTTTAATACATATCTCATACATTTATTCTGCAATCCCTGTATTCGTCTTCTTAGCTCTTGAGATGCATTGAGCAAAACCACCTAACAGTAATCAAGATGCGAGAATAGCAGAGTGGTTGCAAATAGTGTGGTATAGGTTAGTGTTGCTTGTGATGTACTATTGAAAAAACCGGAAAGCATACAGGTTTGAAGTAATGGAACTGTACAGAAGGATTCCACTTTAACGATATAATCTATTTATACACTTTTCATTAATAAATTAATTCTTGTTAAATTTTCAAAAACTATGCATTTGCTTGTTTAACATTTTAAAGATTATTCAAGTAGCTTTTTAAAAAAATCTAATTTAGAATTGTAAATCTAATGAAAAGATAATTAAAAAAATTTGAGAAACATCCTTGTCACACTGGTATTGATGTATTGCGGTAGACATGTACGTTTCTACTTCCCATCATAAACGAACATCTCAATACCATTTCTTGCATAAAATATACGACTTGTACGATACTCATCATATTAGCGATAATCTGTATAACAGATTCATTTTTACTCTTATTAATTTTTGGCAAAACAACCAAATGTATTAGCTAATAATGCATATTCTCAAAATTACTTCGAGATATTTTTTTTAATTCGTAAATTAATTCCACAGAAATTTGAGATCGTATTTTACAAATGCCATTCTTCATTAATTTATGCATTAAAAAAAAGAAAACACTCAAAATAATTTTAATGATATCCATTTTGAGCTTATTAAAGCCGGATTCGTCATTAGCACCACCAGAAACCTATGTTTATGAAGATTCACGGAGATATCTGAAATAGAAAAATGTGTGCTTCAAAGAATTAAGATTTCGTCTTTATAGTCCTATAATTTTTTTCTCATTTTTTATATTTATGTTAGAACATTATTTCCAAAATTATATATACATCTGATGGAGTCTTATATGATTATTTGAATAAATATAGATTGTGTTTATATAATGGATCATGCATTATATTATTTATTTCTATTCAATAAAATCAGAAGTTTTATATTCTTTATGTCCTCTTAATTTTATAAGCTAAAATATTAATTTTTATTTCAATTTGATGATTTTTAATTTTGTATAATGCCTGGTAAAATGATAACGGAAGTTATTCTTTTATACAGTCTTATTTAGAGTTTGCAATTGCAGAATATCGAAAAAATACTAAATAGTAATCTTGTAAACTTAAATATTTCCGTTTGGAAAAACTATACATATATGTAATACATCTATATCTTCGTGGGCCGTATCATGTGAAGAGTACCTTAAATATGTATTGATATTGCATATGTCTCAGCGCGTTCTTTGACTTAACAAGATTTCTTCCAGAGACATATCAAGATTTCATATGCCTCAGGAGGGTTGAAAATGACGTACAATACAGTCGAAGAGCAAATGTATTAAACGAATTTATGACATTTGCACAGACAGCGCCACCAAATGGTAGATACAAAGATAAAAGTCGATTTAAAAAAAAATTGATTTGAATGTAATTAATGGATTTTACATTATCAGGAAGCACGAACGTCAAAGATAAAGCTATGGCTAAAGTTAAAGCTAAAACTAAGGTTGAGGCTCAAGCTAAGGCTAAAAATAAAGCTAAGGCTAATGCTAAAACAAACTCTAAAGTTAAAGCTGAGGCTCAAGATAAAGCTAAGGTTAAAGTTAAGGCTAAGGCTAAGGCTAAGACTAAATCTAAAGCTAATGCTAAATCTCAAGTTAAAGCTAACGCTGAAGCTCAGGCTGAGTTTAAAGCTAAGGATAAAGCTAACGGTAAATCTTAAGATTAGATTGAGACTTAGATTTAAATGGTTCAGAGTATATAAGTTTATGGGTTTGAGGATTATGGGTTTAAGAGGACGCTAGATCTCGTTATCCTTTTCTAATTTAGAAATGTAGGTTTTTGGAAAAACTATAGTGATTATTAATAGAAATTAAAAGTTGTCCGCAACTTGTATGGTAAAAAGCAATATTTTGTCTGATAAGAACAAATTAATTTTCTTGCTATTTTTCAAGCAAAGTTTAACATACTGAAATATCATATTCTATAGTCCAAAATTATGATTTTTTGAATATGTCAAACTTTTCTTGAAAACAAAGCAACAAAATTAATATGCTCTAATTAGACAAAATATTGTTTTTTACTATACGAGTTTCGGACAATCCATAATTTCTATTAATAATCACTATTTTTTCCAAAAATCTACATTTTTTTTAGGAAAGGATAGAGCGATCCAGCGTCCTGTTAAGGTTTATGTGTTTAAGGTTCATGGGTTAATTGGTTATGGGTTTAGGGTTTAGTGCTTCTGGGTTTCGGGATTATGGATTCGAAGTTTATCGACTTAGGATTAATAGGTTTAGAAACTAAATTGAGTCTTGAGTTTATAGGTCTATGACTTATGAGTCCATGGGTTTTGGATCTAGTGTTTATGGGTTTGAGGTTTTGGAACTAATGATTTATAGGCTTATGGTCTATGAGTTTTGGATATAAAAATTTGAATTAATGTTTTTAAATAAACCCTAAAACCATAGAAAATAAATCCATTAATAACAAAACGGTAAAATTCTAAACCCTTAAACTTAAAACTCAAATCCTCAACCTACGGATCCTAAGCTTATAAACTTCAAACCCATGTATCTTAAACCCTTAAACGTTAAACCCAAAAGCCTCAGACCCGCAAGCCCTAAAACCATGAACTCTAAACCGATAAACACTGAAACCATAAACCCCGAGCCCATGAACTCATCAAACCTAAACTCACTAATCCTACACCTAGAAAACCGTAACCAATGAATCTTAAACCTATAAAACCTAAATCTATATAATCTGCACGCATAAACACTAAATCCATGAACCCTAAAACCATAAACCCTAAACATATAAATCCCAAGCCCCTAAAATCTAAACTTTCAACTTTTAAACTCATAAATCCCAAGCCTCTAAACCCTGTACCGATTAACCCTAAACCAATAAACCGTAAACAAGCCTTCAATTTATGAACCCTAAACCCATGAGCCCAAAAACCCTAAATCCATAAAATCATATACCCTGAACCTATGGAATATGAACCTTAGCCTTTAACTTTAACCTCAGCTCTAGTCTTAGCTTTAGCTTCAAATTTCGGTCTTCTTGGACACCTTATATTTCTTATTGCATTCCAATTTTCTTTTCGAAGAATCGGTAACGTTATCACCCACACAAGTAGCACCACCATATTAAAAAAAAGAAGTTGGAAACCGGCTTAAAAAAATATCAATGTAATTAGAAAGATAAAGGTTACCAAGAAGTATGAGAGTTAAAGCCAAAGTCAAAGCTGAAACGAAACCGAAGCCAAAACTGAAGCCAAAACTGAAGCCAAAACTGAATCCAAAGCCGAAGTCAAAGCTGAAACCAAAGCCAAAGCCGAAGACAAAGCTAAAGCCAAAGCTGAGGTTATGGCTTAAGTTAAGGTTAAGACTATGGCTTAAATTAAGACTAAGTCTGATGCTATTGATTTGGCTAAAGCTGAGACTAAAGGTAAGGTTAAAGCTAAGGCTAAAGCTCAGGCTATAGCTAAAGTTAAAGCTAAGTTTGAAGCTAAGTTTAAGGCAAAAGCTAATGCTAAAGTTAAGGCTAAAACTAAGGCCAAAGCTACGACCAAAGCTAAGGCTAAAGCTAAAATTGAGACTCTAACTTGGTTTTCGATCGAGTTTCCGATTTAACGGGCTCAAGGTATATGAGTTTATGAGTTTAAGATTTATAAGTTTGGGGTTCATGGTCCTAAGGTTTATGAGTCTGAGGTATATGGGCAAGGCTCATGGGTTAAAAGAAGTTTGCATCTGAATCAAAAGAGACTTACAGAAAAGATGTTAAAACGTTTTAATATGAAGAGTGCAAAGCTCAATTGACACCCACAGTTACAAGAAAAATCAGAAACTGAGAGTATAAGAAGTGAAAACACATCTGATGAAACAGACGTAGTCAAGGATATATTATTCAGAGAAACATTGGGAAGTTTATGGCACCAATCTGAAACAACCCAACTTGATGTAGCTTATGTGGTGAACTACTTATCAAGGCAGCAGACGCAATCCACATGTGACAAGTTAAAAGTCAGAAGAATATTAGGGTATCTCAGAAGTACAGCAGATTAGGGACTAACATTTAATAGACAAGGAGATACGATAGAACCCATGGGCAATGCTAGATCTACGACTTCTCATTTACAGGAAAATATATTATAAGATTGTTTGGATATATGATTTCGAAGAGAAGCTACAAACAAAATACTTTACTTCATCTGTCTTTCAAACTAAATCCGTCATATATGATGTATGCCAGAAATTGGTATCCATCAACAAAGTTATTCAAGATATAATTGGAAAAACTTTGAACCTAATAACTGTATAGTAATGACAGGTCAGCAAATGACTGCATCCAGAAAGACGACAGTCACGTAATTAAAATCTATGATGATTTTAAAATCATCAAATGAAATTTAGAAGTCAGAGAACTAACAGAAAGTATAAGTTACATGGTAACTACATAAAGTCTTATCTAATGGAAGGAAAAATTATTAATCAATGGCTACCGACTAATAAAAATGATACAAACATCATATAAACACCATTACCAACTGACATTTTGTCATTATTTTAGAAGTAGAATACTCAGACTAAAATATTTTATTGTTTCAGACAGTAAAATATATTAAAAATTAATGAGTTAAATTGTAAATTAACTCTCTGCATTTAAGAGGAATAGAAAAATTTTTTAGAGAGAAAAAATATTCCTTTTTAGTCTAATAATAATATATAATAAAGAATTCATTTCAGAAAAAAATTTTTTTTTTGTTAGAATGTAATGAGATTTTGATATCTTTAAAATATTGAACAACCTGGGTAAAAAAGGCAAAAAAAATTTTTTTTTCTGAAATGAATTTTTTATTATATATTATTATTATTTGGCCAAGAAGGAACATTTTTTTCTCTGACAAATTTTTGTATTCCTCTTAAATTCAGAGATATTCATACATTGAAAAAAACCTTATTTTTAATATAAAATCTTATAACTCCGGTTTAAAAGGTCGAATCGAGACGTTCGACATTGCATTTTTATCATCGAAATATAAGCTTCAAAACCTATTTAGTTTCATATTAATTTAACGATTCGTACTAAAATTGAACACTATTTTACAAAGTCAAAACAAAGTTAAAAAAAATTTCTTTTTAAACAAGAATAAGAGATACGAAAAAAATGTTTATTTTTCATATGAAACAAATAGTTTTTGAAAGAATTTTCAACAATCTTTCGAATCTCGTTAGAATTTTCAGGCTACGACCATTTTTTCCAGAGTTATGAAACTTTTCAGATAAGTCGATTTTAGACGAAGGGGGCAAAAGTAGCTCGGCGGCAGTGTAGATGTAAAAATTGATGCAAACATTCAGATGTTATAAACCGGATTATGCGGTATTTTTTTCGGGTGATACTAAAGAATATAGACGTATGTAGAAGAGTAGACGTGTACAAAATTTTAAGGCAAGTTATCCCCTCAGCTTCTAGATTATTAGTATATCTATATATTAGTACTATATAGATGTACAGGCTGTGTATAAGCTGGGGGGATGGATTCTTAAAGTTGCCTCACTTTTCCTATTCGCTCTGCGCTTCTATGCATGTCTATGCTCGTTGGTTATACTAAAATCATAGGGTGCGGCAGCGCCCCGAAAGGCAAGTTTGCGAAGCCGCATCGTGCGTGACGAGACCTATTTACTTCAAGTTTCAAATTTTAAAAATTAAAACTCGCAAAATACATATTAAATATATGTATTTACTTGTTAATTACTTGTAAATATATATATAATATAATGTTAATAAACATTTCATACCAATAACAGCTAAAAAATGACGTATTTATTATTTTTTGTATGATATATAGGCTAGACCCGCGATTTCTTGTTTTTAATAATTTTCTCATTCAGCCAAACGTATGAGACGGAAGTTGCGCGCGCAGTCGCCTGAGCAGGCGTACGTATATAGAAAAGAGAGAGAGAGAGAGAGAGAGAGAGAGAGAGAGAAGATAACATGTGGCATATGCATAGAGTGAATGAGAGAGAACGAGTAACAGCAAACAGCAGTGTCTTGAAAGTGACGAACATAGAAAAAAGAGAGTCCATTCATATACATTAGAATGAGTACGAAAGAGACAGCAAGAATAACAGCAGTATATATGATGTACATACGCATATATTAAATCTGATTGCTTTGATGCTATCGTATATTTGATGATCAATCAGCTGTTGCGTTGCTCTACATTTGCTTCAATTTTTGAAAATACAGTACAATTCTTAGTGTGATTATTATTATTTATTTACTTAGTCTTTACAAAAATAATAATTAATAAGTGAATTTATATTTAAATAAACTAAATTGATTGTGATTTGTATAGAGACAGTTTTTTTAGGTTATATATGTGAAAAATGTATTTTATAAATTTATTATTAATAAGCAGACAATTTTTTAGGTTAGATTTGTGAAAATGTTATTTGATAAATATATGACAATTTTTCATTAACTCTGTCTCAAGGTTTAGCAATTGTATACTGAAATGGTGTACATAAATATTGTACATTCAATGAGATTAAAAATAATATTTTGATTGTATATGATAATATGTGAAAAACATGTATATACATGTTTGGTATTACACATTTTGTAACATTATTAATAATTTTTTATAAAATCTACTAACATAATTATTAATACAAATCATTAACCTTATTTTTAGTTTTAAATTTAATACATTAAATCTATTAAATTTTAGTTTTGAGAAATTAACTTTTTGTTTTAAGGAGATGTAAAACGGACACTACACCTGTACTTATAGATATTAGCTTCCTTTCCATTTTATTGTTGAATTCCCAGAAAAGAAATGCATTAGCTTGTAGTATGTACCATGATGATTATTTAGATAAATTTTCAAATAAATTCATTCATTAGTTTTTAAGATATTTGGATTCTTGTATAAAATTGAAAAATTTCAATAAATAATTTTGGAACCCAAAATTTTCAATAACTAATAAATGAATTTATTTAAAAATTTAACCAATTAATCTTCATGGTACATACTACAAGCTAATGCATTTTTTTATTGAAAATTTTGCAATAAAATGTAAAGATAGTGAATATTTATGAGTACAGGTGTAGTGTCCATTTTACATCCCCTTAACTTTTAATGTATTAAATAATAAGTAAAAAAATACTACATTGAGCACTTTATTAAAAAAAAAAATACTAAAAAAATATTACATAATACACTTGGCAAAACTGAAATCTTGAAGTAAGTAGAAAATCCCAGTAACGCAAAAGGAATGATAAGTAACATTTTATTTTTTCAATTAAAAATTAAAAATTCGGCAAGCATTTTGTTAATTGAAATTGTTATGTAAGTGTTGAAATAAAAATATACACTATGATATTAAAAATGTGTATTGAGGTATCCGGACTAATAAGTGAGTTTAAGCTCGAAGGAATTTCTAAAAATTTGAATATGATAATAATGATGCTTAAAATTCATTCTATTGATCAAAGAGATTATTCGAAAAAGTCAAAGAAATTATTGATGACACTTTCTCAGTTAATTTTAAACTAATTGACTTCATAATTTTCAGAGATCTTCAACATATATATCTTTACAAAATAATAATGCTAGAATTATGATAATATATGTTTAAGGGGGGGGGGGGGGTAGGGTTTTGAGGGTTCGAGAAAAGTGATTTTTTTATTACATATTATGAAAGTATAGTAACTCAAGAATGTTGTCTGTTAATAGGAAGTCAATCGGAGCAAAACTCACAAAGATATAGCTTTGGAAGTAGGCGTGTCTCGAACGACTACCTGAGCTGTAACCGCTCAGCGGGAAGGCAGCTGTTTCTCAATCTCTTTTATTATTGTCCCTAAGCAGTTTACAGAAAGGTCTTAGACAGGGTCGTTGTAACGGTACCTGGTGTTGCTTCATTTTCGAAGCAGACGCGGAGTGTAACAGTCGTGTTGTATTTTCTTACTCTATTTCGTTGTGATATTTTTGTTGTTCGCAAAATGCCGAGAAAAGTTTCCAGAGAGTGTAGAAAGGAGACTGGTAAAAAGTTGTATCAAGCTAAAAAAATAGTTCCTCCGCATAAACGAAGAAACGATGACGATATTGAGGCAAGGAGTACGTCAACGAAAAAAATCAGACTAAGTTTTAGCCAAAATGTTGCTGAAGATACGAATAAGCATTTCAAAATCATTGATTTTCTGTTAGTTTTTTCAACAATTTCTACGTTAGTAAAGTGTGCAGTTTGTGATAGTACAGTATCATTGCAGTGTTGTGGCAAAATAGGTCTTGGTTTCAAGATAAAAATAAAATGTGAAAAATGCAAAGAACCTCGTTACGTTCCGTCTAGTGAACGAGTAAATAATCATATGTATGAAGTGAACTACCGATTTGCTTTTGTGATGCGAGTTTTAGGCTTGGGATTAGCTGGTTGTGACAAATTCTGCGGACTGATGGATTTATCCAGTAATTTCGTATCAAAATCGGTATACAACAATTACTTGAATAAAATGTGCTCCAGTGTGACGAATGCCGCAAAGAGATTTTTTGTTTCTGCGATTGAGGAAGAAAAGGCAGCTATGTGTAGAGAAAAAAATATTGAATCTTCATCAGAATTAACCGTATCAGGCGATGGAACTTGGAAAAAGCGTGGATTTTCTTCTTTGTATGGCGTGGCTTCCTTGATTGGATATTACACCGGAAAAGTCATCGATGTTCTCGTAAAAAGTTCATACTGTCACATGTGCGTTACTTGAAAGAATAAGCTTGATTCTGCAGAGTTCGAAGAATGGCAAGAGAACCATATAAATGAAGATCAATATTCTGCAAATCACAAAGGAGCATCCGGTAACATGGAAGTCGACGCAATTGTCACAATGTTCAAAAGATCGCAAGAGAATAACGTGAAGATTCGCAACTATATTGGAGATGGTGACTCGAAAACATATAGTGGTGTTATCAATGCTGAACCTGATGGTGAAAATTTTCTAATCAATGAAAAAGAATGTGTTGGACACGTCCAAAAAAGGATGGGAACTCGTTTGCGTGATTTATTCAAAAAAACTGTGACTGATAGTGAAACCAAAACTGGAAAAAAAATCCAAAAAAAACTCTCTCAGGTAAAGGGTACTGACTGCAGAAATGATTGATAAGCTCACCCAGTACTATGGTCGTGCAATTCGTTTCAATTCTAATTCTGTAGAAAAAATGAAAAAAGCCATTTGGGCTACTTACTATCATTATGCCTCAACCGATGCAAAACCACAACACAAAAACTGCCCTAGCGGAGAAGACTCATGGTGTGAATGGCAGAAAGCTGCAGCTTCAAACAAGCTGAATAATTTCAAACACTCATATTCTGCTCTACCAACTAATGTTTTACAAAGAATCAAGCCAATTTATGAAGATTTAAGCAAAGATGCTCTCCTAGAGCGATGTATTGGCGGATTCACACAAAATAATAAGGAGAGTTTGAACCAGCTTATTTGGAAGATTGCGCCGAAAGTTGAGAGTGGTTCAGCAATTATCGTCGAATTTGCATCTTCAGTGGCTGCTTGTGTTTTCAATGAAGGCTGTAAAGCTTATTTAACCTTCCTAGAAGAGATGGGAATCAGTACTGGTCCAAGTTGTCATGGATGGGCGCTTCTAACCGACGATTGTATGTGAGTAAAATAAAAAATAAATAGCTTACTAAGTTTTATCAGGATCTTTTCGCTACGAAAAACTTTAAACGCGTTTTTCTCAAATCGATGTTTTTTGAGTCGGTGCACTCTGTATCTCAAAATCTATTTAACCGATCGTTCTCAAATTTTTTACAGTATTTCCTTACATAATTTATGAGGTAGCCCTGTTGAGATTTTTTCGTTTTTGATTTTATTTTTTTTATTATTAAAAACAATAGTCATGAATTTAGGCCAAAAATCGGTATTTTCACTTTCAAGTCTTGTAAAAAGTTCAAAAATTTAAAAAAAATGGAAAAACTCGACAGAGGTACCTAGAGGGACATAAAAATTAAAGGAAAAACTTTGGTTATTTCATTTCAGATGATCCAGTGCTGAGGTATGACGTGCACCGCAAAATGTATTTTTTCTGAGGCGCCTGCGAAGAGTTGCTGCCATTCGGTCAATTTTCAATATTTTTTAACCAATATTTCACAGAATATAGTTCAATTACTACTCTTTAATGTACAATAATCAGAAATAAATTTACTTTCACCGTACGCCCAAAAAAAAATCTGTAAAAACCTGTTTTTTCTGCCTTCAAAAACCCTACCCCCCCCCCCCTTAAGTGAATGTTGAACTGAATTACACACTGAAAAATAAGTGGTAGTCCACGAGTCCCTCGAAGTACTTCTGCTCCACGAAACCGTAAGAATGCTAATGCTTTCTCTCGTGGGGAACGTGACGCCCCACTGTCGAAGCTAACAGCTCTTTTTGTTGTGCATGTGTATTCCCACTCACGTGGGATTTCGTTTGGCGTCATGCGAAGTACTCCTCTCGTCCCACAGTGGCACCACTGTTTTCCCGCAGTGGCACTCTGTGCGCACGAAACGAAAAGAGTATAGTTTCGTTACTGATGGTAGTGCTTCTTTCCCACTTATTTTTCAGTGCATACATGAAATTCACAAAAATATCTATTTTTTCCCATATTTTGAGGTTTTTCTAAACTAAACTTTTAAATTCTTTTTACTACGTTTTTACTACGTTTTTATTAACTCGCTTTGGTGTCTGTCTGTCTGTCTGTCTGTCTGTCTGTCTGTCTGTTCGGTACGAATTTTGCAACCGATTGTAAACTAACTTCCTGATGAGCTAGAGACTTGAAATTTTAAATATAGCTCGGAACTGGATGACAATGCAATATTATAAAAAAAATATATATATCTACCGAACAATATATTAATATATTCAATCATATACGGAGATGTTGGCAAAATTGAAGATTTGAAGATTTTATATATAGATACACTTTTAACATTAGTGTCTAAACATCTTCGAAAATTTTAAAAATCTTCTTTTGATATATTAATATATTAATATATTAATATATCAAATATAGTAATATATTAATATAGTAATATATTAATATATTAATATATCAAATATATTAATATATTAATATATTAATATATCAAATATAGTAATATATTAATATAGTAATATATTAATATATTAATATATTAATATATCAAATATATTAATATATTAATATATTCAATATTATATTTTTGCATGCATTGTTGGATAATATAATTAAATATATATTCCCACCGAAAAATATATTAATACAATTATATACGGAGATATTGGAAAAATTGAAATTTTGAAGATTTTATATATAGATATACTTTTAACATTAGTGTCTAACCATCTTCGAAAATTTTTAAAATTCTTTAACTTCTCATATTGCAATTAGACATAAATTACAGCATTTTGTATTGTACATATAAAATTTGAGACTGTATTTTATTCATTTTATGGTCTATCAATGCATAAAACAATAAATTTTGGTTGAATTTCTAATAGCGTCATTATCGTCAAAATGGCGGGAAACTCAGCATGCGATTACGTGTTCTCTAAAAAAAATAGATGAAACACGTTTTAGTCCCTTGATAACAATATATATGCTATATAATATGCACTGTTGGGCAACACGATAAAATTTATATATATATATATATTAATATATTTAGAGGGATATACTCATTAAATTAAGTTTTTTAAAATTTTTGAAAATATTATATATTTAGGATACTCATAATGTTAAAATTTTCAATCTACCACGTTTTTAATTGAACTAAAAAGTATAAAATAATATTAAAAATAAAAAAAAACTTTTTAATGTACTACGTTTTATAATGAACCAAAAAGTATAAAATAATGTGTAATGAAATGAAAAGTGAATAATGATTTGAAATAAAAAACGTGGGGCGCATACAATACATAATAATAAACATGCGCCCCACGTTTTTTTATTTCAAATCATTATTCACTTTTCATTTCATTACACATTATTTTATACTTTTTGGTTCATTATAAAAACGTAGTACATTAAAAAGTTTTTTTTTTTATTTTTAATATTATTTATAATCAGAACTATTATTTTGTGAAGATATAAAAATTGAAAATCTATGGAAACTTTTAAGTTATTTTGTTGAAAATTGACTGAGAAAGCTTACGATAACCACCACAATCAAGTGTTTCAATAAAAGAAAAGATTTTGATCAGTGGATGAGATTTTTAAATTATTCATGGACCAAAGTCTTGTATTTAAGATAAATTTAAGGTAAAAAGAAATTTTATTAATTGATATGAAAAAAATGTATCGTTACATTTAAATTTAATTTTTTTTCCAGCCCTACCTTAAGAGCTTAATTAATAAGTATATATCTTTGATATTTTAGTGTATACTTATTAAATCTGAATATGCACAAAATAATATAATATTACATAGCTACATTCTACTTTACTTAAGTGGATTGTAATAAACTTTCAACATATTAAATAATAAGTAAGAAAATACTTCATAGAATATTGACAATAATAAAGTACTGAGAAATACTGCATAATACACTGACATAAATGAAATCTTAAAGTAGAATTCGAATAAGTGAAGTAAGTAGAACCCAACAGATCCATGTGGCCCAAGTTCTAAAATTCACATAGGTAGATAGATAGATAGATAGATATGTATTTATTTGTAAAAGTTTACAAAAAGTGTGTAACAAAAAATATAATATATAATATACATAATAAAATACAGAAATGAGATAATACTGTAAACGTTACATGTAATTATTGCACTCATGATAGATCATACCAGGCAATTACAAAATCAAGCTTTTAGAGTTAATAAAGATCATGATGATCTTACAGAACTTTGGAATATTGTATTTATTCAATATGAAAAGTAGAAGAATTTTAGACTTTAAAAAATTTATAAAATCTCCCCTAAAAGAACCTTTAAAAAGGTAAAAGAGCGGCAAGTTTGCTTTTTTCTCTTAAACAATAAAAGTTTTAATTCTATCTTCATAAACAATTCTTTAAATTACAAATTATTTTAATTACATTCTCCAAATATACCTTCTAATTTCATTAAAGAACTTTATTAACATTAAAACAATGTTCATATATACAATCTTAATAACAAAAATACGCCATAGAAAGTTCTGAAATCAATATGAATAAGTCAAATTTTTATTGTCACGTATATATATAATACAACAATTTCATAAATATTTATTTATTTATCAGGAACATTTACCATTTACCAAAATATACTTTACAAAGTATATCTTAACCCTTAAATGGTAGCTTCATTTTTGGAAACCTTAAATGATAACGATGGGTCACTCCTTTCTAAAGCTTTAAAAAGTATATTATATATTATTAGAAATTGATAATAGCTTTATTTTTATGTTAAGATTTCATGTGGATTAATAAATTAATAAAGTTGATTAAAAAATTTTGTAAAAAATGCAGTCATAATAGAAATAAAGATGACGAAATTACTTGTTATTTAAACATCTAATGCAAAACTAAAAATTAAAGAGAGTGACGTTATAGTTATAAACACATTTGCCAGGCCCATACTCCCGTAGCTATAGATGAAACATTATTACTTCTTATCTTTTTGACTATTTCAACAACTATATACTATTTTACTCAACTTACATCTTACATATCTGACAACAATGTTTAGCGAGCGACCACTGTCATATTAAAAGCTCTTTTAAACCTTAAATTTTTATGATATAATTCATAGAATGTCTATTAAATTATTTTTATTTTTATTTAAAAATTACTTTGTATAAAAACTTTAACCTTTTACAAATAATGGTTATTAAACATTTTAGTGTCAAAACACTGAAAACATCTATAGCTACGGGAGTATGGGCCTGGCAAGTGTGTTTATAACTATAACGTCACTCTCTTTAATTTTTAGTTTTCCATTAGATGTTTAAATAACAAGTAATTTCGTCATCTTTATTTCTATTATGACTGCATTTTTTACAAAATTTTTTAATTAACTTCATTAATTTATTAATCCACATGAAATCTTAACATAAAAATAAAGCTATTATCAATTTCTAATAATATATAATATACTTTTTAAAGCTTTAGAAAGGAATAACCCATCGTTATCATAGGTTTCCAAAAATGAAGCTACCATTTAACGGTTAAGATAAACTTTGTAAAGTATATTTTGGTAAATTGTAAATGTTTCTGATAAATAAATAAATATTTATGAAATTGTTGTATTATATATATACGTGACAATAAAAACTTGACTCACTCATATTGATTTCAGAACTTTCTATGG
Source organism: Anastatus disparis (assembly GCA_017163975.1). Lineage (NCBI taxonomy): Eukaryota > Metazoa > Arthropoda > Insecta > Hymenoptera > Eupelmidae > Anastatus > Anastatus disparis. The sequence goes on from JAFFSR010000073.1 coordinate 572,497, forward strand.
CGTATTTTTGTTATTAATATTGTATATATGAACATTGTTTTAATGTTAATAAAGTTCTTTAATGAAATTAGAAGGTATATTTGGAGAATATAATTAAAATAATTTGTAATTTAAAGAATTGTTTATGAAGATAGAATTAAAACTTTTATTGTTTAAGAGAAAAAAGCAAACTTGCCGCACTTTTACCTTTTTAAAGGTTTTGTTAGGGGATAAATAAATCTTTATGAAATTGTTGTATTATATATATATATATATATATATATATATATATATATATATACGTGACAATAAAAACTTGACTCACTCATATTGATTTCAGAACTTTCTATGGCGTATTTTTGTTATTAATATTGTATAAATGAACATTATTGTAATGTTAATAAAGTTCTTTAATAAAATTAAAAGGTATATTTGAGAATGTAATTAAAATTATTTGTAATTTAAAGAATTGTTTATGAAGATAGAATTAAAATTATTATTGTTTAAGAGAAAAAAGCAAACTTGCCGCACTTTTACCTTTCTAAAGGTTTTTTTAGGGGATTGTAAATACGTTCAATATGATGAAAGGATGAAAGAACAGAAGTCTGTTAAAGGAAGGGAGTGTTAAGAATAGGAGCTCCAACAAACCAAACTTTCCCAGTGCCGATTGTTGCCGCGCGCAGTATAATCAAGCTCTGTTGTTGCATATACTGTCTGCCACCATTATTTCAATGCCACCTGATATACCCGATGGAGCTGCCTTATTAAATGCAGTTAAGATTGTTTTGAGTTTTATTGATTATTAGATCGTTGATAGTTTTTCTCAATGCAAATTTGTTTTGTATTTTAATAAAGTTGTTTGTTATTTTATAAACACAAGAGGATTAGTTTGAGTTTTGGCACTTACTAGGAGAGGACCCCTTGTTTGGGTCACGGATCTTGCTGTAACTTGCAGATATGTTTTTATACATATAATCATGAAAAAAGCCGCGAACATTTGGTCTAACGCTCGATCGTTCCAAGAATATGAGCTATTTTGTTCAATTTCTTTGAAAAATTATTGTTTATAATATTGAATATTACTCCCCAATGGGAGCTTCCAAGTTTATTCTGCGAAATTCTTGTAAAAGTTGAGATTAAATCCTTTTGATTACAAAAAAACGTGTTCGAAATGTTCAATCTGTTCAAAAGTTATAGCAAAATAAAAAACATGAAAAAATCAGCACAATAATTCAATGAAAATTAAAGTTTAATTCTATGCTAATTTTTATAACAATTTTTATTTCGCTTTTGCTTTTGAACTAGTTGAGTTTTTTGGACAAGTTTTTTTTTTAATCAAAAGGATTCATTCTTAACTCTCACTAGAATTTAGAAGAATTAACTTAGAAGCTCCCATTGCGGAGTAATATTTAATGTTATAAACAATGATTTTTTAAAGAAAATGAACAAAATAGGTCATAATTTTGGAATAATCGAGCGTTAGACCGAATGCTCGCGGCTTTTTTCATGATTTTATATACAAGAACATATCTGCAAGTTACAGCGAGATCCGTGATCCGAACAAGGGCTCCTCTTCTAGTTAGATCTAACACTTTTTAAATTATCTTTTCGTGAAAATGATGTGAGGTTGGGCCGAAAGGGTTTCTTTTATAATAATCGACATAAAAGGAAAATGACCCCTACTCTACTCCCAACTCACTATATATTCTTTGCATATCATACTGGTCACAGCGCCCATACTTATATTCTTAACTTTCTCTTTCTTACTCTCTAACCCCTTTTCTTCTAAGCCCCATTCTGTTTAGAAATTAGCGTGTATATACACTAAAGTAGATACGCTTTGAATATACTACGGTTGATGCTTGTATGTATATTTTTTTCGCTCTTTCTCTATCTCTCTCATTCTCTTTTTCCTATTTTCTCTTATATCTCCACTTTGTTTATAGATGTGTACGTGCATTTAGTTGTACGTGTTAAATTACTAGGTATCACGCACTCTGCTTACAATCGTAATCACGTGTACCTACATGTTTTCTCAATAATTATATTACTATTTTTTTTAAATTAATAATAAATCAAGGTAAAAACAATCAATTCTGATAATTTTAATTATTAGCAAATCGAGTAAAAAATAACTAATATTTTTATAAATATTATAACTATTATTTTTATAAATAATAGTCATAATTTTCGCAAGACTTACATTTTTTTACTTTTTATGTATATAGTGGAAGCATAGCTCCTGTCAACCAATCCTACGACTGCCACTCCGGTTTTTTCATAATTTTCCATAAGTCTTCTAAAATTAAAGCTACAGATGAAGAAAATCTTGGTTTTATTTCAAATAATTGTATAATAATTGAATATTATCAATTAATATCCGATAATTCTTCAAATTTTTCTAAAGCACTTTTATTGATTTTTTTTCGATTAGAATTTCTATGTCGCGTATTTAAGTACCATCTACATGCTTCGGCCGCAATCATTGCACTGTAACATAATATTTATTGTGAGAAAAAATGTAAGAACTGCCTATGGTGACTATTTGTAATAAAAATTAACAAGTGACGTGCCTAGATGAATCAAACTGCAAATGATGAAAAAAAAACTACTTAATGATATTATCATTTGTTTTAGTATAAAAAAATCGTCCCATCGCGACATATTCTTTTGTTTGAAGTTGAATTATGCTGTTGGTCCACAAACAAATTGTTAAAGTTTGAGTTGTGGGGTTGACACGCATGCGCAAAAACCCCTTTCCTTTCCCTGGTAGAAATGTTCTCGATTTTTTCTCCATTGGATGGCCAATTTTTTAATATTTGCCCATTCGTTACTCTATCGGCTCGCCAATATTACCACTTATGGCGTCACGATTTTCACCATTCATTCACCAACCAATATGCAAAATTGAAAATAGTACTCTGCAATTGTAACACATACATATACATCACACGCGCTCATACATATAAAATAATTAGTTTATTATTTTCAGTTCATCATTTTCATCACTTTCTTAAAACACATAATCACTTTACAAATTATTTTGTTTTTGTAGGCTATTTAAAATTCTTCTAGCTCTGTATTTTTATATAGTAATAATAGCAGTTATACTTGTAGCATATAGTTATAACATACCTTTGGTTTCAGAGTCTACCGAACGTTAGTTAGCTGTCAGTAAATGTGCGCGTACGTGTTGCGCACTCGTCACAAAGCCAGCTGTTAAACAGTTGGCCATTCAATAGTAAAATATTTCGCCAACCATTCATGAATAAAATTGAGCAATAATTGATAAATTGGCTATTTTAGTTGGTGAAATTTCTACCAGGGTTGCGTATCAGCTTTTCTAATGTATGCTACGTGAAAGAGGTATACTTTTAGATATATAATCCAATGTTCATTCAATTTCCCAAAAATACAGACTTATGTCGTTTTTCCTGCAAGACACAGATTTACAATACTACTCAATTACTATGTTTGGAGAAAATAATATATTGAACAATTCAAAACCAATCAAAATAAATTTTAAAGATATTATGTTTAAAAAATGGATTAATAAGTAAAATTTTAATTATTATTATTATATAAATTATATTGATTTTTATAATTACTTGTTATATAATCTTACAAACATTTATATAATCTTACAAAAATAAAGGGATATTTAAAAAATTTTTAAATTAAAAAGAAATACTTAAACGCCGAAATAGAATATTTTGGCACCACAACAGGTAGTCAATATAAGTCGGATCTTTTATTATATAAGAATAAAAATTATATTGTCGACTAAGAAAAAGGATCTAGATTAGAAATAATTGGAAAGCTCCAAGAAAACAATACACTTTTATTCAATAACATATAATCTATTCAAATACATTTTCATACGAACATATTCAAAACATTTCATAGGGATATGATATAAAAGTAAAAAATACTAAGTTCATGAAATTTATAAATGAAAATAAAATGGATTTATATCTTAGAAGATAAAATGATTTTAAACAAGGTATTTTAAAGTAAAATTAAAATTAAATAATTTTTTAGAAAAAAAATTATAATTAATCGTTTTTTTTATAGGTTACAGAAAAAGAAAAGGATGAGACTCGAAATTTGTAAAATTAATAATCCATCAGCTTGTTTCAGAGATAAAAAAATTATTCTGTCGGTTTCGTTCGATGACAGTAAAAATAATCTGTCAGCTTATTTCAGGGGGGAAAAATTATTTTATCTACTTTTTTTGAAAGTTTAACATCTTGAATTGCAACACGTTGAATTTCTTGAACCATTTTATGAGTACTTACAGTGAGCGCATGCTCTCTTAACTCATTTAAGAAATCTTCAATTATGCTAGTCTTATTGGGTAAATTTGATTTTTCCCAAACACCGTAAGTTATTTCTTGATATAAATTTTCTTCTGTCAAAGAAATCACTTTTAAATCAATACTATCTCCAATTGGGCATTCTTTACATTCTCTTAGTACACATTTCGTATCATCTTTTGAACAAAAAAGTGAAGAATATATGGTTTCATTTCCAAATCCGGAATGTCATGTCTATTCTCTTTTTTATATCTATTCAAAGCATTCAGCATAAGTTTCAGGTTCTTGCAATAAACACAAAGACACGAATCATTAGGTGGATGTGGTATAACCCACTTTGGTCTTAAGGCATAGAATGTTGATTTACCGATTTTGTTTAAATGTCAGGATTTTCTTCTAATTGATATACTTCTCTTATGCTTTGCTTTAACTTTTTTAGTATTTATACCATTTTCTTTAAAAGATATTGAGCCACTTTTATTTGCGCTTTGATGAGAACAATTGAAATCATAGTTCAAATAATAATCTTTTACTCTCGTTATAATTTCACAGTTCAAAGAATGGCCACAATAGTGCTCAGGCTTTTTGTAAAATCTTTATTATTCACCAATGATCTTGCTTGATCAATCATATAAACAATTATATTCGGTAAAACTGATAATAAATAATTTTTGTAAATGTTGTTTGGTATAAGACTTAATAACCGCACTTTCTCAAGAAAATTTGAATAATTATCTAATACAATTTTAATGTTGTCGAGCCATTTATCATATGTTTCACAGTTATTATTTTCATTTAGACTTTCATAATTTTACTTGTTATTTTTGAATCAAATGTATCATTCATTTGTTTTCTTTTTCGAAAAGCATAGGATCTTCGCATCTTTATATTGATACTCTGAGGCATTTTGATTGGTAAATTTTTTAATTCCAAATTACTTGAAGTCTGATTAAACTGTTCTACCACAGCCTGACTATAAAAAAATTCTTCCGAAGACTGTTGGCTTCTTGCGGTAGATGAAATAGATGTGTTTTTCACTTCATCAAAAATATTATATAACACGAAGGACATACTTTATTCTCTCTAGAAAAAGAAGTGTTTGGATACAAGCTCTTCAAAGAATCTGTTGGATCACCTAATTCTCTAAACGAATTTTTGAAGCATTCAAAACCACTTTCCTGTACCTTTTTTCAAATCCTTGCACTTAGTCTTAAGAACCAGTAATGTCATTATTATTAGATAGTTCTTCGACAGAGAAAAAAAAATTTTAGACAATTTTATTATTGATCTTACTCTTCTCATATACTTTAATGCGTCAAGTCGTTAATGAGAATGCAAAAAGCAAATTATTGCTACCCAGCGGTGGCCTATGTCAACTCCCTACAAACTAAATAAAAAATTTTTATTTTCAACGAAAAAAAATTTCTATTTTTATAAACTTAAAATTGTCATAACTTCAGTTCTAATCATTGAAAAAAATTGATCAAGGGTCTATTTTAGAGATTTTTGTTAATATTTTTGATACATCAATAAATAAAAGCATAAACGAATTGTCAGAAGACGTAATAGTGGGATAAATGGCACGATGCACCGTAGTATCAACCAAAAATGTTTAAAAATCTGTTTAAAAGAATAAGGCGAAATCCCATACTCTGACATATCTTTAAAGTTAGTATTTTTTATGAATGAAAACTTTAAAAAAATATAGTTTTTGAGTAAATCGCGTTTGAAAAAATCGCTTTTTTTCATTTTTTCATGAATAACTCAGAGAGATCAACTCGTATAATCGAAACAGTATTTAAAACTGGACTAAAATTTGCACATTTTTATTGGAAAAACGTCCAAAATGGTTAAAAATTGACGGAGCTACAGCAATTTAAAAATTGAAATTTATTTGTCTTTATATACATATCAGGAAGTATTTTAATCGCTTAAAAGATAAAAAAAAATTTCATCAGTGACGGCCAACATAAATCTGAATGAAATCAGTTTATTATTATAAATCAAATATTAGTTATAGTCAGGGAGTTGGCGAGTAGTGCAAGCAGAGGAAACCCTCTTCAGTATATATATATCTATATATATATATAAATATATATATACACTCAGGATAACAATTAGCGGGTCACCTAAAATTTTCTCAAAAATTTGCATTTTTCAAACAGTCATAACTCTGTCAATTTTCATCGAAATTATTCCTTTTTTTTTAATTCAAGGTCAAAGTTTAACTTTTTGACTATTGCATACAAAATATTTTTCAATTAGAACATATGGCGCTGTTGTCAATTGTTTAAACTTATCAAATTTTACAAAAAAAAAACGCTGCCAAGTGCTTTGGCGGAATGCTTTCTCATAGAGCTCTTTGAGTTTCATTAATTTTTTTATATTTATTTAAATGTGATTTTAACCTTTAGCTAACAGGGGCGGGGGGGTACTATAGTACCCCACGCTCTTTCCTATCAAATTTTGAAACCGTATTCAAAAAATCGGGATCAGTGGCGACACCAAACGGTAGAGGAGGGATGTAATTTACGATTTCCGCCAGAGATTTTTTTAGCATTTTTGATTTATTATTATCGATTTTGCAGACAGGCAGTCAGATAGTACCCAATAGGCCAGCTATAATCGGCTGGAGAGGCATGCCAGCTAAAGGTTAATATAAAAAAATTGTCTAACATTAATATTTATTTATAAATTTGTACTTTAAAAGAACGATGACAACGAATTCTCAAAATGAATTTTCAAAATGCTCTAAAATTATAACTGTGCTAACAAAATAAGTTTACCAAAGCTTGTTTCATTAAGGCAATAACGAATTATTTTCATAATAATTTTATAGCAAATCTATCGAATGCTTTTAGTGTAATATAAAAAAAAAATGAAAATTAAACATTTTTTTCAAAATTTTCAAAATTTTCTTAAATTGAAACTGCTCTAAGAAAATAAGTTTTCCAAAGCTTATTTCCTTTAGACAATAGCGAATAACTTGCATAAAAATTTTCGAGCTAATCAATCGAATTGTTTTCGTAAAATAGAAAAATAATAAAAAATAACAACTTTTTTTAAAATTTTCAAAATGCTCTAAAATTAATAGTATGCCAAGAAAATCAGTTTTCAAATGTTTTTATTATTTTAACAGTGGCAAATAATTTCTATACAAATTTTTAAACAAATTCTTAGAATAATTTACGTAAGACCCAGAAAAAATAAAAAATTTTTTTAAAAAATTTTAAAATTCTCCTAAATAAAAAAAAAAAATGAGGCTCTGCGTAAGCAGCTCGCAACCGCCCTGCTGTTTCCACATCTTGATTACTGCTCAGTGGTTCTGCTCGATGCTTCGCAGGAGTTACGAAGACGGCTACAGACAATGCAAAATTCATGTGTGAGATATGTATTAGGCGTGAGAATGGGTGATTACATCTCTCCCCATAGACATGCTTTGGGTTGGCTACGTACTGATTCGAGGAGACAGTATTTTATGGCTGTACTTATGTACAAAATCGTACGTATGAATATTCCCGAATATCTAGTGGGTCTCTTCACTAGATATATACCCAGAGCGACCACTAGGGGTGAGATTAAAGATCTTGCGGTGCCCTTCATGCCCACTGAGACTGGAAGAAATTCCTTTCAAGTTAAAGGTGCGCATTTTTGGAACTCCCTACCTGCTGATATTAAAAATCTTCCATCAATCAGCAGGTTTAAAGCCGCTCTGAGGAGGTTTTTACTCGACCTCGATTAAACAGTATTATTTTCGGACTATATCATATGTGTTAATTTATTATGTGATGTACCCTTTATAGATTTAAGGCATGATTGTATTTATTGGCGTGTATGTAGGATGTGTGTGCATAGAGTGAATGATTATATTTTTATCAGATTGACTTGTATATTACTGTACATTCAACTTTGCTGTGATTTTAACTTACTGTATACTGCTGATATTTCGACTGCGCTCTTTACACGCTTGATTTTATGTAATTATTTTGACTGATAGATATTGAGACTGATTTTTAACTATATTATTTATACTTTTTGCGTGTATTTATTCGTGTTATCTGTGATATCACTTTTATTTAATTTATTGACTTACTATTACAGTATTACTATCTCTATTATGTTTTATGACTGTGATATCATACTGTACTATTTTGATTTTATATGTGCAAGGCTATTTAAAGTATTTTTATGTATTTTTTCAACTTTATTTGTAGTTTTCACGCTTTTTTGTAATTATAATACAAAATAAACAATATCTAATCTAAATGGTTTTTGTGTAATATAAAAAAAATGAAAAATAAACATTTTTTCAAAAATTTTCTAAATGCTCTAAAATTAAAGCTGCGCCAAAGAAATGAGTTTTCCAAAGCTGATTTTCCTCAGACAATATTGAACAACTTGCATACAAATTTTGGAACAAATCTATCAAATGGTTTTCATAAAATAGAAGAAAAATTAAGAAAAAATTTTTTTTTCAAAATTTTCAAATTGCTCTAAAATTAAAAGTGCGTTAAGAAAATCAGTTAGTAAAAGTTTTTCTACTTTTAGCAGTCGCAAATAATGTTCGCACAAATTTTTAAGGAAATTCTTCGATTAGCTTACGTAAAATACCAAAAAAAATGAAAAATCAAAATTTTTTTTAAATTATTAAAATGGCTCTAAAAAAAAACTGAACTAAGAAGATCAATTTTCAATAGCTCCCCCCCCCCAGTTAGACAAAAAAATAAATTGCATGCAAAATTTGAAGCAAATCCATCGAGTAGTTCTCGAGATATTTTTGGCGTACTAAAATCATACACACACACACACACACACATACATACAGATATTTTCTGGAAACCACTTTTTTTGACTCCCTGAGTCTAAATATGTACAAATTGATGAAAAAATTGAAAAAAATTTTTTTTATCGATACAATGTTTTTTCTATGAGAAAGCAAAAATTCAACTTTAAACCATTGAATCGGCTTTAAAATTGTTAGTTCAGGATGTTTTTACAACAGAATTTGAAAATTTAGAATCTTCTGAAAAATTAAAATTAAAAACATCAAAATGCAATGATTTTTCACAAGGTTATGGGCATTTAAAAAAAAAGGTTTTTTTTTAGTTTTTCGATCATAACTCTGACTGTGGTTCTTTTTTTTTAAATCAAAGCTGAAAACTTTAGCTTTTGGAATCTTTTATTCAAAACCCTTTTTAGCGAAAAAAAACAAAAAAAATCAAGGGATGTAATTCCGACCGGACAGCCTCCACTCAGTACATCCTGGGTAATGCTAATGCCGGCGGTGATGCAATTAGTATTAATCTAATTTTTAATTTTGTTAAAACTCGGATAAAGTTTTGTAATAATTTCGTATAAAATCTACTATGCGCTGACAAGTATCAAACAATACAATAACACTTTCATGCATCAGTGCGTATGCTTGTTCAATGTATAGCAGTTTTCCACGTTTATTCGTGTTGTTTATTCATGCGTTTATTTCTTATCGATCTTGCTAAAAAGGGTTTTAAATAACAGATCCAAAAAGCTAAAGTTTTCAGCTTCAATTTAAAAAAAAGAACCAATTTCGACGCATACAGTCAGAGTAATCGAAAAACTAAAAAAATCTCTTTTTTCTTAAATGCCCATAACCTTGTGAAAAATAATTGTATTTCGATGTTTCTTTTTTCATTTTTCAGGAGATTCCAAATTTTCAAATTCTGTTGTAAAAACATCCTGAACTAACAATTTTAAAGCCGATTCAATGTTTAAAAGTTAATTTTTTTTTTTTTTTTTTGTAAAATTTGATTAGTTTAAACAATTGACAACAGCGCCATATGTTCTGATTGAAAAATATTTTGAATGCAATAGTCAAAAAGTTGAACTTTTGACCTTGAATTTAAAGAAAAATAAAATAATTTACATAAAAATTGACAGAGTTATGACTGTTTGAAAAATGCAAATTTTTGAAACAATTTTAGGTGACCCGCTAATTGTTGTGCTAAATGTATATATGTATGTATATTAGGGTGTCCCTTATTTACCAATGTTTTTTTTTCGTTGTGCCGCCCCCTAGATCTTTAATTTATGCTAAAAAATGAAGATTCTACTCAGAAAAAGTGAGAAAAAGACGTTTTAAACCGTGCCTATTTCGCAAAACGAGATTTAATCCACGTATACGCATTATACTTAATCTAACGTATTTCATTCCTCTACTATGTTAAAAAAGAGCTTTAAACAGTTCAACTATTAGATTTTTTTTATGTAAAATTTAGCATAAGAACGAAGTTTTACTTATTTTAGATCAAAACGTACATATAGTAAGGTAAGAGACACTTTTGCATTTAATTAAGGTCAGTTTTTTATTACTACGTTACTACGTTTTTACTACGTTACTACGTTTTTATTAACTCGCTTTGGTGTCTGTCTGTCTGTCTGTCTGTCTGTCTGTCTGTCTGTCTGTTCGGTACGAATTTTGCAACCGATTGTAAACTAACTTCCTGATGAGCTAGAGACTTGAAATTTTAAATATAGCTCGGAACTGGATGACAATGCAATATTATAAAAAAAATATATATATCTACCGAACAATATATTAATATATTCAATCATATACGGAGATGTTGGCAAAATTGAAGATTTGAAGATTTTATATATAGATACACTTTTAACATTAGTGTCTAAACATCTTCGAAAATTTTAAAAATCTTCTTTTGATATATTAATATATTAATATATTAATATATCAAATATAGTAATATATTAATATAGTAATATATTAATATATTAATATATCAAATATATTAATATATTAATATATCAAATATATTAATATATTAATATATTAATATATCAAATATATTAATATATTAATATATTCAATATTATATTTTGCATGCATTGTTGGATAATATAATTAAATATATATTCCCACCGAAAAATATATTAATACAATTATATACGGAGATATTGGAAAAATTGAAATTTTGAAGATTTTATATATAGATATACTTTTAACATTAGTGTCTAACCATCTTCGAAAATTTTTAAAATTCTTTAACTTCTCATATTGCAATTAGACATAAATTACAGCATTTTGTATTGTACATATAAAATTTGAGACTGTATTTTATTCATTTTATGGTCTATCAATGCATAAAACAATAAATTTTGGTTGAATTTCTAATAGCGTCATTATCGTCAAAATGGCGGGAAACTCAGCATGCGATTACGTGTTCTCTAAAAAAATAGATGAAACACGTTTTAGTCCCTTGATAACAATATATATGCTATATAATATGCACTGTTGGACAACACGATAAATAATATTAATAATAATAATAATAATACCAAAATGTATAAGATAATATCTAAATAAAAAAAAATTTTCAATCTACCACGTTTTTTAATTGAACTAAAAAGTATAAAATAATATTAAAAATAAAAAAAAAACTTTTAATGTACTACGTTTTATAATGAACTAAAAAGTATAAAATAATGTGTAATAAAATGAGAAATGAATACTGATTTGAAATAAAAAAAAACGTGGGGCGCATACAATACATAATAATAAACATGCGCCCCACGTTTTTTTATTTCAAATCAGTATTCATTTCTCATTTTATTACACATTATTTTATACTTTTTAGTTCATTATAAAAACGTAGTACATTAAAAAGTTTTTTTTTATTTTTAATATTATTAAATTATTTTTTGCTTTTTTGATTAATAATGAAAGTTATTTATGATTTGCCTGATTATTTTGTGTAATAATTTTCAAAAAATAGACATGAAAATTCACAACAATTATAAATTAACATATTTTGTACATTATGAAATTTCTAAGATTGTTTTCAAAAACAATTTTTGTTTACAATAGTTGGTTTAAGCGTATGATAATATTTTTTTTATAATATTAGGGGTAACCGGAGTAAATTGGACCCATGGGACAAACCAGACCAGCATTACTTTATATGAATATACGTAAATATTAGAAGATTAAAACTACATAAAAAAACTTTAGCAATAAAAGTAATTCAATGTAACAATATTAAAATCTTATTGATCAAATAAAAATTTACTATATTTTTACATAAAGTGATGCTGGTCCGATTTCCCCGGGGGTCCGATTTACCCCGATTTCCCCTACCTTCGATGTATTCAAGTTTTTAATTAATTTATTAAAAATTTTTGCATTATTAAACCGTTTTTACATATTTAGGAACATTTTAATAATCTAATTAACGTTATCAGATCTTAGGGTGAAATCAGATGAAGCGGAAAATAGGTGACGGAACGTCACAGAACCTCAATTCCGCATCTTTGTATTCCGCCAATGGAGTAAAGACGACGTAATAGACATCAATTTTTATTTTGTTTAAAAAAATTATTAGTGCTTCAATAACCTCACGTAATATTTTTAATTTGCTTTCCATAGCTGTGCTTTTAATTTCAATCAAACTTTTAAATTCTATTTTGGTTAACTATTTGTTTAAACAATTTCAAAAAGTCTGTGACGCTTCTATTATTCCGTCAAATTTGTTTCCCTATATTCACATGGAGCGGAATAGAAGTTCTGTGACGTTGATTAGCAATTTTGTAATTAAAAAATAATGATGTTAATTGAAATATTTGGTTATAATAACAAACTATATTTTATTTTTATAAAAAAAGAATCTCATTACAATAACAATAGGTGATTATTTCCAACTTTTTTAACATTTTTGTTGTTAATTTAAAATTCGCGGATACATTTGTATGCTATTTTTAACAATTTTTCAGCTACATTCTGCGCCATGTGAACATAGGAAAAAAATTTGACGTAAAACAAGGCGACGAAATGAATGTTTTGTGACGTTCCGTCGTCTATTTTCCGCTCCATCTAATTTCACCCTTATCGATAATCGTGATCATAAAGTATATGATAAATCTATATGCAAAAAGTATATTTCTTTTATATTTCGTACGATTGACAATTTGCTCTGGTTCCAATAGATGTGGGAGGTTTTTAAGAAGTATATTTCTTATTTTTTCTCAACATTTTAAAGACAATATGAACTACATTGTAACTGATATTAGCTAAAATGAGAGCGGTGATAAGTCTTGATAACATCATTTAATTATTATTTTCCTTTAAATTTGCGAGAACGAATCACTATTTTCTTTAACATTTGTTCATTAACTCAATCTTGTGATAGCCTTTAGTTAAATTAATGCGGTATGATTTTTTTAATCTTTTGACCGAATGACGGCACGCGCTTGCGCAAGCGCGTGATGGATTTTCGTTACGGTTGTCATAGAAAAATTAAAATATTATTAAAGCTATAATTTCTTAGGCCCGAATTCATAGTCGACACTTGGCACTCAGCACTCAGTTTACATGTAACAAACATCATTCTATCCTTATTTTTCTTATGGAAGTAGAATAAGATAGAATGATGTTTGTTACATGTAAACTGAGTGCTGAGTGCCAAGTGTCGACTATAAATTCGGGCCTTAATTGGACACACTGCTAATGATAATATAATCTTAAAGCTCAAAAGACGCGCAATTCATTGTTATGATCAAAACCAATATGAAGACAATAACTACCGATTGAATCAATTCAAAACTTATTTCAGCACCCAAAACTCATTTTCGATTTACAAAAAAATAAAAAGATGTACAATTATGATTTTATCGAGAATCGAAGATGCAGGTGAAGCACAATCATTTTCATATTTGGGTAATCACAATATTTATAAACCGGGTGCCTAATTCTCGGAGGTTACCATCCCCGATAGCTAGCCGTTACCTGTTTTTTTTTCGTGATCAATTCCTAACTCAGAATTTCAATAGCTTTTGTACATATGTTTCGAATAATAAGGTTAATTAACAATTTTAATCATATTTTAATATTTTGTCAATATATTCTGAATAAATTTTTATATAAAAAATATACTATAAAGTCTAATTATTGAGTGCTAATATTTTTTGAGAATTTTGGTGAATTTTACGTACACGCCCATTCGCTTTTACGTGTTTCCGACATTTTGAAATATACAAAGTATGTTGATTCATTCGTTTTGTGAATTTTCATGTCTATTATTCTAAAAATTATTACTCAAAATAATCAGACAAATCATAAATAACATTCATTATTAATAAAAAACAAATAATCATTAAAAAAACTGACCTTAACTGATGTAAAAGTGTCTCTTACCTTACTATATGTACGTTTTGATTTAAAATGAGTGAAAATTCGAATTCTATGCCAAATTTTACATGAAAAAATGTAATAGTTGAACTGTTTAAAGCTCTTTTTAAACATAGTGGAGAAATAAAATACGTTAGATTAAGTATAACGCGTATACGTGAACTAAAATCTCGTTTTGCGAAATAGGCACGGTTTAAAACGTCTTTTTCTCACTTTTTCTGAGTAGAATCTTCATTTTTTAGCATAAATTAAAGATCTAGGGGGCGGCACAACGAAAAAAAAAACATTGGTAAATAAGGGACACCCTAATGTATATATATTTATTATAAGGCTGATTCCATTTCAAACCGAACAGCCTGTATACACTCAAGTCACCAATCACTCCACCGATGGAGTATGTTATTCGACTCTGAAAATAAAGAGACACGTATTTTTTTTCTGAAATATCAAAATTGCATAAGATATGCACATTTGAAAATTGCATACAAAAACTAAATGTTCAAACTGAAAAAGTTGATAATAACTTTAGAGGGCTATCGTTTTACCAATTTTCAATGAATTTTGGTAAACCATTTTTGGTTTATTCTGTTTTGAGCCCTCTTCAATTCAGTGCATGAAATTAAAAAAAAAAACTAAAAAATGACTGAGATATATGCATTTTACCTAAAAATGCACTTTTTATGCACATGTATTTTTCTAATGGCCATCTTTCTTTTTGCTGAAATTTTTTGGGCTGATAGAGGGCCAAATTACCTATCTATAGATACCTTTTTGATCCCGTATTTTTGTGTTTCGAGCGAGAAAACAATTCACAAATTTTATTTGTATACTTTTATATGTATGTATTTACTATCAATAGTGTGTGTTTGTGTGTGTGTGTGTGTGTGTGTGTGTGTATGTGTGAATTCGTAATATAAAAATAAATATTTAAAAATGGAAAAAAATAATTCCATTAGTTTATATCTATATTATGTATGTTTCGATGTACAAATAATAGGAGGCCAACTCGCGAACAAATACATCGCGTAACCAAAACAGCATATTAGAACTGTTATATAGAAGCTAGTTATTTTTAAGACTGATTCGAGAGGTGCTTCTCGGGCTTGTGAAAAATTAAACAAAACTGGGCAATTACAATGTCCGAAATTTGCTCTTCTAAAAAAATTTCATGTTCTGACTTTTTTTAAATGCATAAAAAGGTAGTTTACAAGAGCAGTAATTTACGTTATAGACCGTTTAAAGATTTAGCCATTAATTTGGCACATAATTTTCCCTTACATTTTCAGGTATTACAGTTTTTATTTTTACGGGTAGGATGCATCCAGGTAAAACTATATTAAAGCTCTCGTGTAATTCCTCTATTCGTTCGGGTGTCTTTGAAATTAGATCATCATCTTTTCCACTAAAAAGTTCAGTGATTCCATTTTTAAATGTAGACTTAAGATCACTTAACGGGATGTCGGAGCTGCAGCAATCGAGTTTTGCTTTTTTTATTTTATCAATATCTTTTTAAATTCATAAAATAAACAAATATAATGACTTGTCCGCACTAAAGCTATATTAATACAATAATTTTTGTTAAAATAAAAAATCATTTGTATTTGTTATTTTTTATGAGCTTGGATTGGAAATCAGATATCAAACTCGACAAACCCAACCTTAAAATACGATACATTGAAAGTTTTTATTATAACTTTGTATGTTTAATATTTTGTTGGATTTCTTGAGTTGTCCACACTAGAGTTTAATCTTACAATTTTTTTCTTTTCAGCAAAAAAAAACTCGATTAAACGCATCGTTTGTTCATAAGTTAGGATTGGAAATATTATTAGAAAGCGCGCAGCTTCGTCATGCTCTTAAAATTATTTTTGATATGCGTCCATAACAATTCATACATACATTAATAGATGGCAGTATCTTAAAATCTGGATGAAGTCGTGCCAAATTGATAGCTAAATCTTTCAATTGTCTAAAACGTAAGTTACTGCTCTTATGAACTACCTTCTTATGCATTCGAAAAAAGTCAGAACATGAAATTTTTTTAGAAGTGCAAATTTCGGACATTGTAATTGCACAGTTTTGTTTAATTTTTCATAAGCCCGAGAAACACCTTTCGAATCAGTCTCAAAAATAACTAGCTTCTATATAACAGTTCCAATATGCTGTTTTGGTTACGCGATGTATTTGTCCGCGAGTTGGCCTCCTATTATTTGTACATCGAAACATATAATATAGATATACCCGAACAGAATTATTTTTTTTTATTTTTAAATATTTATTTTTCTATTGCGAATTTACATATATATGTATGTATATATCACTATTGATAGTATAAACCAACATACAAATGCATACAAATGATGAGCGAAGTATGCGACAGCGTTTGAATGTAGATTGCTTAAGACTTCCGAACGTATATACAAGCCTTTTTCAACAATAAAATTTGTGAATTGTTTTCTCGCTGCAAACAGAAAAATACGGGATCAAACAGGTACCATTAGATAGGTAATTTAATCCTCTATCAACCCAAAAAATTTCAGCAAAAAAAAAAGGCCTTTTTGAGAAAAATACATGTGCATAAAAAGTGCATTTTTAGGTAAAATGCATATATCTCAGTCATTTTTTAGTTTTTTTTTTCCTGCACTGAATCGAAGAAAGCTCAAATCAGAATAAAACAAAAAAAGGTTTACTAAAATTTATTAAAAATTTGTAAAACGATAGCCCTCTAAAGTTATTGTTAACTTTTTCAGTTTGAACATTTAGTTTTTGTATGCATTTTGCAAATATGCATATCTTATGCGATTTTGATATTTCAGCAAAAAGAAAAAATATGTGTCTCCTTATTTTCAGAGTAGAATAACATACTCCATCGGTGGAGTGATTGGTGACTTGAGTGTATACAGGCTGTTCGATTTCAAATGGAATCAGCCCTATCTTTCTCTTTCTCTTTTATATTAGTATTATACTCTACTGATAAAAATGACATGAGATCTCACGTGAGCTCTCACGATTAAAAATGAAACGAAATCTCATATAAGAACTCACATGAGATCTCACGTGAGATCTCATGTGCCTCGAAATTTTATTTTGTCTCATACCCGATCTCACGTGAGATCTCATGTGCAAAAAAATTAATTTTTCTCGATACCCGATCTCATATGGGATCTCACGTGAGATCTCGTGTGCAAAAAATTAATTTTTTCCGATACCCGATTTCATATGAGATCTCACGTGAGATCTCGTGTGCTGAGAAGTTTAATTTTCTGCGACACCCGATCACACGTGAGATCTCATGTGCAAAAAAAAAAATTTTTTTTCCCTACACTTATATATATATATATGAAATCAACGTCAACGATATCGAATCTGAAATTTGGTCTATAATTTAACAAATTTATATACATTCTAATATTACGATTAAATGAATCTCACGCTAATTAGACCCTCTACATCTACAAAACAATCGTAATCTAAAGCATGCTGTTACGGATTATGGTTTTAAACTATATTCGAGTATAATTATACTTGGTGATAAAATACTAATAAAAACAAACAAATTTTATATAAAGATTTAGACAATATTTACAAGTAATAGTTAAGATACTAGTCACTACAATTATGCATATCGCCTTTTACACTCGAGAAGGCCATCACTTTTTAGTGTGGTCTAGAGCGATGCCGTTCGTATACAAAGGTTTGTTCAGAATTTGTATATTCACAAATTAAATTACTTCTTTCATATCACAGACGAAATCATGTATGCGAGGCTCGGGGTCAGTTCACG
This sequence comes from Anastatus disparis, assembly GCA_017163975.1. Taxonomy (NCBI): domain Eukaryota; kingdom Metazoa; phylum Arthropoda; class Insecta; order Hymenoptera; family Eupelmidae; genus Anastatus; species Anastatus disparis. The sequence goes on from JAFFSR010000073.1 coordinate 590,750, forward strand.
GTTTAATGACAGTTCTTCTAATCAATAGGTAGTGTCGTTCTTTGACGCACACTGCATCCAGTTTAGATTTACGACATAACATGTCTTACCAATTCTTACACAATTTGCATGTCGCCATAAAAATAGTTGCATCTTTATTTATGTCTTAGAACATTATGACAAACTACCTTCAATGAACTGACAATGACTTAGTACTTAATATCTTTTTTTTATTATACTGATAAATTATTTTTACATACCAGTTACAACAGCATCATGCAGGTTTAAATAATATAGATTTTTATAACTCGAGAATTATTGATTTTACTTTTATTTTAGAGTATTATGGCAATCTTATTGATCGTTTTCCTAATTCAGTCGTGAATTTAACGTAATCTAAAAAATTTTAAAATCTTAATCGAATATGATTTCGAACCATGGTATATAATCATATGCATACAGACTATTCACATACTTTTCATAATAAAAATTATATTTACATGCAATTTAAGCCTAAACATTAAAAGTCAAGTAATGAATTTATTTTATTATTATATTATTGGTTATGTTGAGAGCAGGCTGGAGCCGATTCGATACCAAGAGGATTGAAAATTGTTCAATTTTTTCCTACTATACGTAATTGAATACATTAAAATTTTAAATACATCCACGAAATTTATTTCTCTATTTCGCTTGCCAAAAATAATTGAAGAAAATTTTAAAAAATAAAAAATTTTATACTACAACCGTTTATTAAACTTTAAGGCGACTACGGAAGTTCGGTCGGATTTCATTTTGTAGTTTACAAATTAAAAAAAAATTACAAATTTTAAAATTTTTTGAATTTTTTAATTTTCCACCATTTATTATAATCCGTAAAATGGTGGAAAATTAAAAAATCTGAAAAATTTTACATATTGAAAGACTAATTTGTAAACTCAAAAATAAAACCTAACCTAAAATCCGAAGTCGCCTTAAGTACGATTACTTATTTTTTGTTTAAAATATGGTGAATATTATGAAAAAAACATTTATTCTACAATCATGTATGTATGAAAAATTGCGCTCGATAACAATTTCTTCTGAAAACAGTATAATTATTTTATTTATGATAAAATAAAATTTTTACTCCTCGGTTAGTAGCCAAATTTGCTCCGGCTTACTTTTAAAGGTCAATTTTAGACCTTTTTTACCGATCAAAAGTATCTAAAAAAGTAATTTCGTTTATTTTTGATAAAAATATATATCAAAATTGTTTTCACTTGTAAATATCTATTTATTTTAACAACCGAGAAGTGGAAGCCTATAAATTTGTCCAAATTCAAAGAACAAGCAGAAAAAAATAAATGAAAACAAAATATCTTTTTTAGTTATTTTCGATCGGAAAAGTTAGTCGAAACCTGATCCTTGAGTGGAAAGTGACATCATGAAATACAGTGCAAATTAAATGAAGTGGCCAAATAAGAGCCACTGACCCCGGGCAAGATGCATTGGGTCTTATGGCTCCACTAAATTTATCGAATATGATGATGTTCTAGTATTCGAATACGTATTTATAATATTAGTATAATTAAATACATTAAGGGAATAATGAAGCTCCCCCTTCCAATAATATTTCTGATCCAAGTGTATGAGTAAATGATGCAATCAATCGGGTTTTTTCACTTCAATAAAAAAAATTAGTAATATTTAACTTGAGGGCCGAAAACTAAAGAAACCCACTAAAATCTTATACTTAAAAAGTTATATAAAAATTTTTCATGTATAGCATTTTGAGGTTAGGTTTGTCGACTTTGATATCTAATTTCCAATCTAAGTTCATAAAAAAATAACAGGTCCAAAGGATTTTTTAGTTTAACTAAAGTGATTGTATTAATATAGCTTTGTGCGGACAAGTCATTATATTTTGTTTAAATTATGAATTTCAAAGGATATCAATAATATAAAAAAAGCAAATATTGATTTCAGTAGCTCCAATATCCTGTTAAGAGCAGGCCTGAAATTTTTCTTTTGATTGCTAATCTTTATGAACAAGTTAATTTTTCTAGCCTAACTTTATGACACGTCTATTACGCTGGCACAGCCACTAGACAACGCCACTACCTAACCATTACCATATTTTGTTGCTAATTTGTTGCTAATTTGTTACGCAAAAATCAATTTTGTTGCTCTAGCCGTTCCCGAGAAACACGGGCCGTGCTAGCGTAAGTCTTACGCTAGCAAGGCCACTGCTGTAACTCTTATTCTAATTAAGATATTTTAACTATTCGAACGGCATAATTTGTTGCTAATTTGTTGCTGAAAGATGATATTTTCCAAAATTCGAAAACAATAGTATTTGACCCTAATACCGACATCAGGCCCAGTTGAATTTCAAGAAATCAGTTATTTTTCAGGGTATGACTAAAACTAAAGAGTAATAATTTGTTGCTAATTTGTTGCTGGGGGGTTATTCACTAACTTTTTAACGATAACGATTGACTTAACGTTTCGACGTCGAAAAGCGTTAAGGACTCTACTTTTTCAAGTAATCAATAAACACATATGAAAAAATGTTTTAGCTTATTATTAAATCTTTTACAACCGACATTTACAAAATAAATATTCAAAATTAAAAGAATTTCAAACAATTATTACATCAAAATAAACATGATTACAAAAAAAATTGTTTAAGTTTTTGACATATTTATACGCAAATAAATTATAATTTTACTAGTTTTTTTGTAGATTTATATTAGATCTTGTATTATGAAAACTTAAGTAATATTTTATAACTTATTTAATTTTATATGCTACTAATTATATATCCAAAATAATAATTAGAAAAAATATCATGATCCACTCATTTTAAATCCCAATACAGAAAAAAAAGAATTTTAACAACATTTGCCTTAAAACACACAACACGTAACATTCATATTAGAAATATATCTGTATTCATGTTTCTATTATATATTCTTCTAACTCAACATTATCCAAGCCAACATTTTTATTTTGAAAGACGAAATTTTAAAAACTAATATTTTTAAGTTCAGCAGCAAACTTAACAATTCAATCGAGAAACTGTAGTTGATGCTATAGAATATAAAATGCAAATTTAGATTAATATATAATTTTATTGAAAAACGTTTTTTATTGGTGATAAGATAAGTTTATTTAAAACAATATTTATATTATTTTTTCTGTTCGTTTTTATTAAAGTACATATAAGTCACTTTAAAACCTGCAGATCCAATTGAATTTTAAATTATACACAATTTACCATTTAACCATGTATGATTACAAATAATTTTTATGATTACTAATGTAAATGATAATAAAATAATGTTCCCTTCATATATATATATATATATATATATATATATATATATATATATATATATATATAGGTATATACATACACTGACAGAAAAGATATCTCGATTCTCTTAGATATAACTTAAAATCTGTGAAGCAAGAAATTAATTCAAACATCTAGTTACCTACATCTAAGAAATTATTATTCCATTTGAATGATCAAATCAAGTCAGAGTAATTCTTTTGTTTCTAGAAATCTTTTCTGTCAATGCATATACATATGTTATGCATAATATAACGTTTTACAATTTAACGTACGATTTACAACCGAGCTTCAAATTGGTTGTAAAATTTGTCGATAAAATCGACTTAGCGCTTCAGTTTAGAACATTTTCGTCGTTACGTCAACATGATCTCTGATAACGTTCGCGATATTCGATAGTATTTGCTGAAAAATGATTACTGCGCATGCGCGCGTCGGCGTTAAGCTTGCCGTTAGACGTTACGATATTACTGAATAAGCCCCCTGATGATTCCACCTTGAAACAATTTTTTTGCTCCAGCCGTTCCCGAGAAACACGGGCCGTGCTAGGGTAAGTCTTACGCTAGCAAGGCTACTGCTGTAACTCTGGTTCTAATTAAGATATTTTTCCGCATTCTAACCTCAAAATCGCAACTTCTTTTCTCATTTTCGGCTCTCATGCGAAAAAAATCATTATTAACCTCTGGTGTAAAGGCTGTTTTACGAAACTCGTTACGTAAATCCAGCCTTTCCACCCCAGGTTAATAATGTACTATTATAGCACTGCGTGAGCTAAATCCGCGTTTTCTACACCATTTAGCGGGAGCTAAGTAAAACTTTTTTGAACTGTGTAAAAAAGTACTACTGTAATATATTTCACACTTTATTATACTGTTCGAAAAAGTAATCATATCGAAATCACGCGTCACAATCACTCTTTGTACGTTTATTAATACGTAGAAATATCTTTTCACCTATAATAACACGTAGACAATTAACCAAAAAATATAAATACCTCAATAAAGAATTAAAAGCATCAAGAAAACGAAAACTATAGTTTATAAATTCTTATTGTGCCGTGAGTTGTCGAAATATATAAAACCTCTGTGAGCGCGCATGCGTGTACAGTGTATACAGCTTAACGATAAGAAAGAGAGAGATGCATATATGAAAAATTTACTAGATGTTTCGCTTTGTCTGACTTATGTATACATGAATCTGAATAATCGGCAAGATTTTGTTAGCATATTGTATTTAATTATTAATAAAATATCAGTGATATTAATAATTATCAATATAATTTCACACTCTTAAAATGCTTTTGAAATCGTTTTTACTTTTCTTATTTGTTTGTGAAGGGTTTAGTTTTGATAATGTATATAATTTTCATTTTTTTCGAATTATCGTTTGTAGAGTGCATAGTTTTGTTGATATATGGCGTTCGTTTTTATTTACGAATTATCATTCGTGGAGCGTATAGATTTCGTTGAAATTTATTTTCTATAGTATAGATTACGTGTGGTGGATTTATCTCACACGTGCTATAAAATAATATACGATTTGTATGCTCGAAGTGGTCCTCTCACATGACGTGCTTAGCACCCTCGCTGCGCTCGGGTGCTAACTGCGCGCCGTGTTAAAAAGGGCCACTTAGAGCACGTGTATCGTAATGTACTATTAACGATTCGAACGGCATAATTTGTTGATGAAAGATAACATTTTCCGAAATTCGAAAACAATAGTATTTGAATCAAGTTTAGTTTATTTCTGCCGCCCAGTATTTGCTGCACGAGCGAGAGGGGTACTACTGACTGGCAGCGGCAGGAATGAATAGCAGATGCACTGGTTCTTTTATTAATAAGAGAAAGAGAGAGAAAAAGAGTTAGAGTTAGAAAAAAGAGGGTCTCGCAAAGCGCGCCCGAGATTGACTGTGGTTCGAGCAACAAATTCGCCCCGTATTAATCCTTCTTACTCCCAAATGGCGTAGATGATTCTATGTCGTTGTAGCAGGTATGAGGGACTATCAAATTATAAATGTGCGAATTCGATATCCTTCTTTCTTTTGATTTGAATTTGAATAAACGTATGGTAACAGTGTAGACGCGGATCGTCTGCGGAACCGTCATTGATGTGTCACAAATTTGACAAGCTGACCGCGCATATCACGCACATTTTATAATTAATGTTTTTTTTCACTGTCTCACTTTCACTATAATAATAATTTTGTTGTTATATGTACTAATTTTTTTTCATTATTTGCACTAATTTTTTTGTATGATTAATCAATTTTTTAAAGGACAAAATGTGAAAAGAAAAAACAAAACACGCCGATTAAACTAACCAATTTTACGACTTCGACGATCGCTTCAGAGCTAATTACTACCTTGTAGTGTGACGTATAGATGACTCTATACGTCACCATGTGAGGTATGGAATCGACTATATTTTTTAATGTGAAGTATAGCAAACTGAATATAGTTGTGCTACGAATTAAAATGTATGTAACCTCAATACCCATTTAACTAGCTTTGCACATACAACGCCGAATACCTGATACGACATATATATATATATATATATATATATATATATATATATATATATATATATTTATATATATTTATATTCATATATATATATATATATTTATATATTTATATAGCTAAAACAACTCATACGCCTCCTGTTCGCACCTCCCACGCTTCAAGAGAAAAAATCTCTCGCGAAGAAAACGTTGCGAAGAAACAGAACTTGACCTAACCATAACCATTGGTGGAGATGTAAGCTCGTATTATAAACTCAGCAATTCTTACTTAAATCCATTACTATTTAAATTACAATTATGAATTCGAATCAAATATATATAATATAATTATTTTGTACTAATAGAATACATAATGAAAATGTAAAAATCTATAGTTAAAATTAAAACAAATCTATATATAAATTTCGCCCAAGGTTTGGACAAAAAAATTTTATTTGAATATGTTTTTTTTTGGTTTTTACAATAGAACTTATTTAGTCATAACCTGTCAAACACATTATAATGCAATGAATGCTATGCATCTAAAAATTCGTTAATATATTATTTATATCTTTCGACTTTTAAACATAAAAGAACGTATTTAAAAACTTTTGAAATCCAAAATTTATAAAAAGTTAGATTTGAAAAGCTTTATTAACGCAATAAGTCATTTTTATACTCTCATTTCGTTGCTGCCGAGATGTATTATATCATGCAGCAAATGCTGGGCAGAAATACTAATTAGTAATTAATTGAAATTACTAATTAGTTTTAGTCATACCCTGAAAAATAACTGATTTCTTGAAATTCAACTGGGCCTGATGTCGGTATTAGGGTCAAATACTATTGTATTCGAATTTTAGAAAATATCATCTTTCAGCAACAAATTAGCAACAAATTATGCCGTCCGCAAAGTTAAAATATCTTAATTAGAACAAAAGTTACAGCAGTGTCCTTGCTAGCGTAAGACTTACACTAGCACGATCCGTGTTTCTCAGGAACGGCCGGAGCAAAGAAATTGTTTCAAGGTGGAATTATCAGCAACAAATTAGCAACAAATTATTACTCATCAGTTTTAGTCATACTCTGAAAAATAACTGATTTCTTGAAATTCAACTGGGCCTGATGTCGGTATTAGGGTCAAATACCATTGTTTTCGAATTTCGGAAAACATCATCTTTCAGCAACAAATTAGCAACTAATTATTACTCTTTAGTTTTAGTCATACCCTGACAAATAACTGATTTCTTGAAATTCAACTAGGCCTGATGTCGGTATTAGGGTCAAATTCTATTATTTTCGAATTTTGGAAAAAATCATCTTTCAGCAACAAATTAGCAACAAATTATGCCGTTCGGATCTTTAAAATATCTCAATTAGAACCAGAGTTACAGCAGTAGCCTTGCTAGCGTAAGACTTACCCTAGCACGGCCCGTGTTTCTCGGGAACAGCTGGAGCAAAAAAATTGTTTCAAAGTGGAATCATCAGCAACAAATTAGCAACAAATTATTACTCTTTAGTTTTAGTCATACCCTAAAAAATAACTGATTTCTGAAAATTCAACTGGGCCTGATGTCGGCATTAGGGTCAAATACCATTGTTTTCGAATTTTGGAAAACATCATCTTTCAGCAACAAATTAGCAACAAATTATTACTCTTTAGTTTTAGTCATACCCTGAAAAATAACTGATTTCTTGAAATTCAACTGGGCCTGATGTCGGTATTAGGGTCAAATACTATTGTATTCGAATTTTAGAAAATATCATCCTTCAGCAACAAATTAGCAACAAATTATGCCGTCCGCAAAGTTAAAATATCTTAATTAGAACAAAAGTTACAGCAGTGTCCTTGCTAGCGTAAGACTTACGCTAGCACGATCCGTGTTTCTCAGGAACGGCCGGAGCAAAGAAATTGTTTCAAGGTGGAATTATCAGCAACAAATTAGCAACAAATTATTACTCATCAGTTTTAGTCATACTCTGAAAAATAACTGATTTCTTGAAATTCAACTGGGCCTGATGTCGGTATTAGGGTCAAATACCATTGTTTTCGAATTTCGGAAAACATCATCTTTCAGCAACAAATTAGCAACAAATTATTACTCTTTAGTTTCAGTCATACCCTGAAGAATAACTGATTTCTTGAAATTCAACTGGGCCTGATGTCGGTATTAGGGTCAAATACTATTGTTTTCGAATTTTGGAAAATATCATGATTTAGCAACAAATTAGCAACAAATTATGCCGTTCGAATAGTTACAATATCGTAATTAGAATAAGAGTTACAGCAGTGGCTTTGCTAGCGTAAGACTTACGCTAGCACGGCCCGTGTTTCTTGGGAACGGCTAGAGCAACAAAATTGATTTTTGCGAAAAAATTAGCAACAAATTAGCAACAAAATGTGGCATTGGTTAGGTAGTGGCGTTGTCTTGTGGCTGTGCCAGCGTAATAGACGTCTTTATGACAATGATATTCATATTTTTGCTGAGAAAACATTATTTTTGTCTCAAGGAACGATAAGGTTTTATCAATATGTATCAACGAAATTTTGCTCAAGACTTTTAATAATGAAATATTCAATTATCCACTTAAAAAGAGGTTGAGTATATCTGTCTTTTTCTAATCAAAGAATTGATTTTTTTATAAAACTAATAATTGTAGCAAAAAATAAGGAGATAGCCCCATTTTGTATCATAAAAAGCAATATTTTCTTCGATTAGAAAAATTATTTTTATTGATTTGTTTTAAAGAAAACCTTGAAAAACTTAAAAAATAGAGGTTAGGATGGACACTTAAACTTTTCAATGTTTTCTTAAAAACGAAGCGATAAAAATAATTTTTCCTCATAAAAGAAAATATTGCTTTTTATTATACGAGATGGGGCTTTCTTCTTATTTTTTGCTACAATTATTAAGTTTTGCAGAAAATGAATTTTTTGTTAGAAAAGGATAGAGATATACGACCTGCCCTTAAGGTTGTTCTGGCTATACGGTCCGTGGCAGAAGTTAATTTTTTCTATAATCATTTATATTCAGCAGTAAAAGTGTATATTCAATTTCGAGCTCAGTAACTTATTAGATAATATTAAAACGATGATTTCAAACTTTGTTTAATTTAAATATAATGAATTCGTTAATAGTCATGGTATGCTAAAGTTTATAACCTTAACATAGATCTAACGCAATCATAAAAAATGGTGCCAAAGTTTGAAAAATTATTTTATTTTATACGCAACAAAGTTTATTTTGTTCAGTTTATAATTTAGAATGTTTTGACTTGAATAGAATTTCAAATTTAATCTTTTATTCAAAATTGCCAATTTTCTACGATAAAACCGTAAGTACCATCTAAGACGATATAGTTTTTCGCAAAAAATTGGTAATAATTTTGAAAAAAATGAAAATGAAAATTCTATTATAGTCAGGAGATTTTACATTTTAAACCGAAAAAAACAAACTTTGTTGCTGTCAAATAAAATCATTTTTCAAACTTTGGCACCATTTTTTATGATTACATTAGATTTATGAAAATTTTTTAAACTTTAACATGTTATAGCTCTTAAATAGTACATTACAATACAAATGACCTAAGTGGCACTTTATTACACGGCCGGAGTCATCACGCGAGCGCAGCAAGGGCGATAACGTAGTGCCGTGTAATAAAGTTCCACTAAGATCACGAGTATCGTATACCATTTTGTAGCACGTGGGACATAAACCTGCCAAATTAAATCTGTCTTCTTCAAAATCAGTAATAAACAAAAACTATGCACTCCACGAATTATAATTCAAAAAATGAAAAACCAAATACTACGCATCCTGTGAATGATAAATCGAAAAAAAAGAAACGAAAACTATAAATAAACCAAAACTAGATATTATGTTGAATTGTTTGCTGAAACTCAAATCATCTTATACGAAGTCACAAATTAAAATTTTGTTTCACGTATGAATTAACGTCGTAGAAAAATGCCACCTATGTAACGGAAAAGCGTTACCTACATGCGGATTTAAGTCCCGCAGTGCTATAATAATAAATTATATTTAAATAGAAGAAAGTTTAAAATGATTGTTTTGCCATTATATAATAGGTTAATAAGCTAAAAATTAAATAAACACTTTTTACCGACAAATATTAACGATTATCGAAAAACTAGCTTTTGACAAAGATTGTATATCCAAAAAAAACCTTAACGATAACCGATAAAAATCAATTCGCTTGATCGAATTAGTAGCAACAAACTACTAATTCGATCAAGCGTTGAAAAAGATGCCGATTCGGCAAAAGTCTTAGAAAGACTTTAACTCACTTGAGTTTTTGAAAAGACGATAATGCAGAAGAGCACATAAAAACATGTTAATTTACGCAGAGTTTTCCATGCGCTCGCGCTAAGTTACCATGTTTTTATTTACCTTTCTGAATTAGCGTCTTTTTAGAAACTTTGGTGAGCTTAAGTCTTTCTATGAACTTAGCCAAATCGGCATCTTTATCAGCACTTGATCGAATGAGCAGCTCGTTGTTCCCACCTGACGAATTATATAGATTGTTGTTAATTTTTTAACTCATGAAATAAACCTAAATATGAATAATAAAAGATCAAATAAAATCTTTAAAAATATTGAAATATATATATAACATTTTTATTATAAGCTCTAAAATATAGAATCAATATTAAACGTAAGTATAAAGATGATGAATATGAAAAATTATATGCTATTATACATCTCCCATTAATAGTAATAAACTTATTTAAGAAAGTCTCCTCATCTTATATTCTCAAGCAGAACGCTGTCAGGGTTATTAAAAGGTTACGCGTCAATTAGTTCCATGTTTTTGCGAGGTATTTCTCCTCGGGCCAGAGCTTCTCATTTGCTGAATTCGCTGTATCGTTACCAAAAAAAGTATTGATGCAACGAAAACGCGCAGGAGTAGTACGGGGACCCTGAAAAATGGTGCTTGTCTAGGGGGACTCCCTAGACCGACTCCCATATAAGTATACATAGTGTGATTATACATTATTTTATTATTTTATATTCTAAATTTAACATTTTATGCATACTGTTCATAAAACATTAATGATATGATAAAATAAATATGATAATATAAATAAAATCTATTGGTAATACCGTTAAAATAATATTGTTTATTTTTAATGTCGACAACGTTTTGGTTGCATTTTTTTGCAACCTTTTTCAAGTCAAACTGTAAATTTTAATATATAAACAATAACAATAAACATAAATAAATAAATTAACATTCAAAAATACAGACATAAAACTTACACTTTTTTGTTAATGCAAAGACGTATTCAAAAAATAATATTATCTTCAACATAATAAAACCTGAGTCACCTAATATAAACGTTTAGATGAACGTCTTTACGTACACAAAGTATTATATCATCCACATATGCTTTCAAAAATAAAACCTCGAAAGGGCAAGTAGTCAAGCAGTCACTAATTAAATCTTCTAATACAATGACAGCTAAAATAGGGCTAATTAGGCTGCCTACAAAAAAACTTATATAGTTTATAAAATTGATTGTAATAAATGTAAAAAGTCTTATGTTGGACAGTACAGTAGGATTTTGAAAAAAAAGACTAAAAGAGCTTATTGCAGATTGTAAACACCTATAAGAGATTGTTCGGCTCTTGTGAATCATATGAAAGATACAGGCCATATGTTTAATTTACAATTCAACAATGTAAAAATATTAGATAAAAAAAAATCTTATTTTAAGCGACTCATCCCTGAGATGATTTTTATAGCAAAATTTAAAAACGTGAATAGAATATAGGACACACATAATTTAAAATTAGTTTTTAAAAATTACATAGATTGCCTGTTATAAGTTTTCAAAATTCAATTTAATTTCTATTTGTTTTGATTGTTATTGTGTATATTATACATGTATCAGATGTATTTATTGAATGATTGTTACCTCGTGCGATTGCTTAGTCGATTTCGGTGCTTTGATAAACCCAGACGTTTATTTTATATAAGGTGACTCAGGTTTTACATGTTAAAGATAATATTATTTTTTGACTACGTCTTTGCACTAACAAAAAAGTGTAAGTTTTATGTCTGTATTTTTAAATGTTAATTTATTTATTTATGTACTGTTGTAACGCTTATTTTGTACACGTTACAAAAAAGAGTTATCGTTTAACTTAATATGACTTTTAGTTTAATCTATGAATTTTACTATATGTGAAGTTGCTAAAAATCTTAAGAAATTTTCTATATATTATAATTTTTTATATATTATATATTATAAGACAAACTCTGATAATGCTAGCTAGTGAATTTGATTGATGTGCGACGAGGTCTTGCTCCTTAAACTTGTCGCTGTGCATCTCTCTCTCTCTCTCCCTCTCTCTCTCTTATGCCCGGTTGTACGCACTGCTGCGATGTTAAATTCTTGTGTCTCCTCAGCATCTAACTTCATAAATAATAATGTCAATCTATTTCCTGGTTTTGGAGCTGGGTTGACCCAGGTTGTCAAAGCGAGACTAAGGAGCAAGTTCCTTAATGATGAGCGCACTGAGTGGCATGGCACGTTGGATGCTTGAAGAGCGTTGTCTATGTATTCAAGCTATGCTCTACTACAGTTATAAAATGTAGTCCTTAATGGTTGCTTTCTGCGCTGGTACGAAAGTGATAATGGTAAAAATGTTGCATGGGTTTATTGTTGACCTTTATTTCAAATTTAATACTTTACTTTCATCTTTATGTGATAAACTTAATTGTCTACTTAAAATAGTAATCTAATTATAAAATAATTTCTATTTTGCTTTATATCGAGTCATATAAAATAAATATCTAATATTCTTATGTTATAATCTGTTACATATTGTGTATATAATTTGTAATTACGTATGGGCCATACGGGGTTGAACCCCATGGCCTGAAATAAATGTATCAATCAATCAATCAATCTTACCTGATCGAGAGACGCGTTGCCGGTAGCACAGTTTTCCTTATTTTAGGGGGTTTAACTCTTTCAGTTAAACTTACTCAATTTTTTATATAAAATATATATCTTTGATGCAATGTTAAAAATAAGGACCGTGGAGGCTTCAGGGTAAGCAAAGGATACAGGCTTTATGTGATGTATACGCATGAAATATAGATACCCTGTTGAAAATGATAAGGGAGATTCTTCATTTAACCCGTACCCGTACCTGTACCCGTTCCCGCGCTCTGATGAGACTGATTGGTTAGATTTAACAGAATTGTTGAAGTTTTATAAGAATCAGCCAATCGGTCTCATCAGAGCGCGGGTACGGGTACGGGTTAAATGAAGAATCTCCCTAACGTTATTTAATGACATCATTTAATAACGTCATTTCATCAAATGACGTTGCAAATTGAGACATTTCGCGACGTCATTTATGCAAATAACGTCATTGTTCAAGTGAGCTTTGATGGCTTATTAAATTAAGAAAAAGACGTTATTTTATATTTCAAAATGACGTCGTTGTTTCCAAACGACGTGATTTATTTTGATGACATGATTTTTAGAGATGAAGTTACTCGTTATCAAAAACACGAGGGTTATAGTGGGAAATGATGTAACTTTTTCAAATGACATGATTTTCTGAAATAACGTTATTCGTTACCGAGAACAGATCTGTAGAATGACGTCATTTTTATAATACTTATAACGTGATTTCATTACGTTATTTCCCCTGTTGAAAATAATGACGTCTTATTAAGACGTCATTTTCTCCAAATTTAGAAAAAATAACGTCATTTTTCATGAATTATGACATTGAAAAATGACTACATGATAATCATTTCTCATTTAAAGGAAAAAACAAAAACGAGGTAAATCTCGTAGTTTCAACTTTTCAAAAAACGAAGAGCATTTGCGATTAAACTGAAAACGTTCTGGCCTTATATATCTGCGTCTTTGAAATTTGTATAAGAGATCGCAAAACTTCAAAATCGCCACCTGGTGATTTAAAATTAAATTGACGCAATCGACTATCAATTCGACTGTAAGTCACTAGGTGGCGTTTTTTTAAATTTTCTGATCCTTGATGCAAATTTCGAAGATGCAGATATATAAGGCCAGAATGATCTCAGCTTAATCACAAATGCTCTTCGTTTTTCGAAGAGTTGAAACTACGAGGTTTACCTCGTTTTTGTTTTTTCCTTTGAATGGGAAATGATTATCATGTAAAGTCATTTTTCAATGAAATAATTTATGAAAAATGACGTTGATTTTCTGAAATAACGTTATTTCATAAAATCATGTCATTTGAAAAAATTACGTCATTTCCCACTATTAATCACATTGTTTTGATTACGAATAACGTCATTTCTGAAAATCATGTCATTAAAAAAATAACGTCATTTTCCCACTATAAATATCACGTCTTTTTGATAACAAATAATGTCATCTCTAAAAATCATATCAGCAAAATAAATGACGTAGTTGACAAAATTCTTACAAATAACTTACAGTAGCGCGTAGAAGCTTCTGAACACGTGTTACGAAAATCTACCGAGGTTGGCCAACGCAGAGACTATACGCTGCGCCCTGAACGCTGAGACTCGTAGAAGACAGCCAAGATTAATTAAACGTAGAGGATGATGCCTATGAAGAACATCTCGAGGAATACCTAGCATTTTCTTATAGAAACGAACTCAAAACTATATAGCACCAACGTATCAAGTAAAACTCAAATAAAGCCGTAAGGATATGGCTACGATGCGTGCTTGTAGGCCGCTAGAAAATGTCTGCCGCGTGGTGGCTTGTCTTCACTCTCTTGTGCGTCGGTTGACGTCTTACCATACCAGCATATGACGGCGCTCGAGACAGCAAGCTAAGCTGCCTTATACACAACAGCGCGCGAGATTTGAACACGGTAGAATCCCGTGACACCGTTTTTTATTATTATTATATATTAAAATTTACAGTTTGACTTGAAAAGGGTTGCAAAAAATGCAACCAAAACGTTGTCAACATTAAAAATAAACAAAATTGTTTTGACAGTATTGTCAGTGGATTTTATTTATTTTATCATATTTGTACCATAACTGTCAGTACAATCACATGAAGCATTTAAAGATTGATGATATTTTTTTCTTTATTTTGATATTCATTTTCTTATATGTTAAATACTTTCATTTGGAATGCGTTAATAACTGTTTTATAATTTCATACCTAACGTATGGCGATTTCCCAGCCAAACTATGTGTAACTCTATACTTTTGCGAATTTTATATATAACTATATAACATTTATTTGTTCAAACCAACATTTCAATATTACATGTGTAGCGATCCCTCAGCTAAAATCTTTATAAATTTATAGGTTCTCGTCTATTTTTATATTATTATCAATTTTTGAACAAGAAAATTCGTAAGTATTACAATAGTGGTGATATATCAGTTATAATAAATATGACTACAAATTTGCAATATTTTTTAGATTATTATGAATTTTTTTATAATCAGCAAAAATTTAAAAGTTATATGTGTTTAAATTTCTCAGCCGAAGTATGCATAAATGATACATTATTCGTAATTTTTGCACTATTATTAAATTAACCAACAAAATACGTTTTAATGTCTCGTATGTAGCGATTTCGAAGCCAAAAATAATATAAATTTATAATTTATTAACATTCGAATAATAGTCAATATTTGCATAAATAAAATATTTTTTTGACCCTCAGGGCACGAAATTCGATTTTCTATGCTTGTCAAGCGGGCGCAAATGTACTGTTTTGCGCCCGCTTGACAAGCATAGAAATCGAATTTTTCACCCTTTGGATCAAAAAACAATATGTGTATCATAAGTGCAAGGGGATTCACGGCCCTCGTGCAAATTTAGCACCCTCGCTTCGCTTTGGTGTTTATTCGCACTCTGGCTGGAATCCCCTATTTTGCGCCCTTGGTACACAATGTTCTATTTTATAGTAAGTGTGGCGATTACTCAGCCAAAATATTTTTAACTTAATATTTATTAAAATTTTTATCATTATTAATTTTTTATACAACCAAAAAGTTTAAATATTACCCCACACAGCATGAAAGATTTCACTGAAATATTTCGAATTATTGCACTGGGATATTTCAATGGAACCTTCCATGCAGATTATTGGAAGTCTCCACGATATATTTCAAAATATTCCACTGGAATCTTCTATTGAAAGCTTCCAGGAATATTTCAGGAATATTTCAAAAAAATGTTCAAAAACTTTTTCGAAATATTCCATAAAATATTCACGGAAGATTTCTAAAATATTTCATGAATGTTTATAAAATATACCAGTGAAATATTTCATGGAAGATTCCAGGAAGATTCCATAAACATTTCGCTGAAAGATTCCGAAAAACTTTTAAATTGTACAGCGGAATATTACATAAATCTTCAATACATATTCCACGAAATATTTCACGCAAAGATTTCAGTAATCTTCCAGTGAAATATTTCATGAAAGATTTCAGGAAGATTCCATAAATATTTCGCTGAAAGAATCCGATGAACTTTAAAATCGTACAGCGGAATATAACATAAATCTTTTAGAAATATTCCACGAAATATTTCACAGAAAGATTTAAGTAATCTTTTAGTGGAATATTGCATAAAAGATTCTAGAATGATTCCATGAAGTTTTCGTTGGGAGGTTGCGCGGAACGTTACGGGAGGTTTCCAGTGACGTCGATAGAGGGATGTTCGTTAAATGGGAGTTTTATCCTCAAGCGGTTGGAAGATACCTCACTTACTATATAAGCAAAAGGGTATCGGCGCTTTGATGTGTACAGTCGAAGCGAATATGTAAATGCGATTTTATAACTAAATGTTTATGTATGCGTATATGTATTGATGTATAAGTTTAATGTGTTATTATATAATATATATATATACTACCCCCTTACAGCATTTCACATCTTCCAGAAATCTTCCAGGAACATTTCATGAAAGATGAGAGATTACCCAAACCTTCCATTGAAATATTCTTGAAATCTCTCAAGAATATTCCATGGAATAATCCAATACGAATATTAAAAGAATATTTCATGGAAGATTCCTGAAATATTCCAAATCTTCCGTGTCAATATTTTGCGAACCTTCCATAAATATTCCACGGAATATTTTACGATAGATTTCTAAAATCTTCCAGAAATATTTCATGGAATATTTCATGAAAGATTCCTTAAATCTTTCGTGCATATTCCACGAAAGGTTCATGAAACGTTTTAAATCTTCCGTTCCAATATTCCGGAAATCTTCCATGAATGTTCCAATGGAATATTTCATGAAATATTCCTGCAAGATTCCTGAAATATTTCAATGAAAGATCTAAGATGTCGAAAATCTTCCAATGAAATATTCTTGGATTCTTCCAACAATATTCCATGGAATATTCCAATGTAGGAAGAATCAAGGACATACGAATATTACAGGAATATTCCATGGAAAATTCCTAAAATATTTTAAATCTTCTGTGCCAATATTCCAGGAAGCTTCCATAAATATTCCATGCTGTGTGGGACACGTGTGATGATTAGTGTATACATATAATCTCATAAATTATTTATTATCAATTTCGTAATAAAGAGACGTGTTAATATTGCATGCATGGCGATTAATCAAAATCTATATGAATTTATGATTTATTATATATTTATGATATTCTCAATTTTTTTACTTATAGTTTTTTTCTGGTCACTCAAAGCAATAAATAATATTTGTAAAACTCTAAGAGAAAACTGTCCTCTTAGGGATCCTAATAAACTGAAACGTTTTAAAAAGGTTTGATACACATGTTTTAAAGAAACAAACAAACCTCAGTAAAAAAAAGGGTTTGTGTAAGAGGGAAAGAAAAGGCACGCCGCCCTCTAATCAAGAAAAGATTATAAGCTTTTCTATTTGTCCTTGAAAAGTGTAGGTGGAGGTGTCTCACCCTTCTATTAAAAAATTTACTTAGCTCGTCACTTTTTGGGGCGACGCCTAAAAAGCTTCTTGGACTCTTGAAGCTCGACCAACTAGCCAGCCTACAAAAAAATCGTTTCTGCAACTAACCACGAAAGGTTCTTTATCTTGCAAAAGTGTCATATTTTTATACCTTCTTGTAAAAAATATCTTAAAGAATATACATAAAGACTTAAGAGGTTATCCTAAGTTCCTTTTAAACAAAAATTTAATACTGTTTGATTTAAATTAATTTGTTTCCTTATTTCCGCGCGTTCGAGAGAACATTTTAATGTTCATTCGACCACTTTGAATACCCCGCGTATCATATTCGCGTTTCGTTACAAACACAGAAGTGCAAACGGAATTGCGACTATCAAAGCCGTAAGAATACAATGGCCGTGTAAGAAGCCATGTTTCATAGTTGATATCAATGCTAATGTATAGTTTATACTTTAAACGCCAACGCGCCAACTTTAAATTCAAATTTTAAATGTATATTGAATTTGTTTTATATCTACATTTTCTACAAATAAACAGACTGTTTTATTTTATTTAAAACATAAATATATAAAACAATTTTAGTATTGTAAGAAAGAACTGATAAGGATTACTTAATTTTATTGCTAATATAATTTTATTATACATGTTAGATTTATGAAAGTTCGTGTGTATAACACAACTAAATTAAATTACAAAACGAAATGATTTTATTTAATGAACACTTAAAACTTCTCTGTTAAGTACAGTACAAAATAAACTCTGTATATACAGTATGGAAAATAAGGTAAAATAAGTAATCTTGAAGTCACAAAACGTGGGCACAGGGCGCCGTCCAGAGAAGGAATGAATCCAGAGAGACAGAAGGTGCGCCGCGACGTGAAGACACACGGAAGAGACAGAGAGAGTCGGGCTGAGCGCGTGAGTTGAATAGTGGCGCTCCCATAAGACTTGCGGGTGATTGTTGGAGCTCTCTTCGACACTCCCTTCCTCCAACAATTCCGTCTACTTTCTTGGCTCCTCCAACTTGTTCTCCTTAGTACCATCTGAAAAAAAAGAAATTTATACTTTCTTTAACTTCTGAAAGTATATCTACTATTTTTGTATATAGCCTTTGGTGTTAGTAGACTTCTAAGATAAACTAAGGTAGTTAGCTTTAGACTCGTATGACATCTGAATAAGATTTAGATTATTCTTTAGATTTAGTTTATCTCTAATTTTAGAATCCGATTGCGAAAGTATTTGTGTTTCTCTGAAGGCAGAGGTTTTGTCATAATATCTGCTTCATTCTCATCAGTGGAGATCCATCTGACCACAAGTTTCCCTTCGATGGAACACTGCTTGACATAGTCACCATGAGTTATTGCCATGTGACTCTTGCTTCCAGTGTGTTCTCTGGATTCTCAATTAGCTTTGATGGTTGTTATGTCATAATCGAAGTTCTTCAGTCTGTGCCTGCCATCCATTTGAGTACAGTCACCGGCTGACTTGTTGTCACACCATATGGTTAACATAACGTTTTTCCGATGATATCTCTTGTTGCTTTATCGATGGAGACCAGTTCCTGACATGCATCGCTCATAGCTAAATACTCTGCTTGACATGTAGATAGCGTCACGTACTTCTGTTTGTGACTTCTCCATGAGATCGGATCATTGAACAGTTTTATTATGTATGCTCCTGTGGATGAAGAGTCATGCCAATCTCTGAAGCTTGCATCAGTCATGGCTTCTAATGAATTCCCATCTCCAGTGTAGGTGAGTCCTAGATCAGCTGTTCCTCTGAGGTATCGAAAAATCCTTTTTACGTCTTCCCAATCCTCTTTAGTGGCTTGTGTTTGTCTTCTGGATAAGTAGTTAACAGCATACGCTATGTCTGCTCTGGTTGTGCCAGCCAAGTACAGTAGGCTTCCTATAGCTTCTCTGAATGGGATTTTCTTTTCAAGTTTCCTTTCTTCTGAAGTATTATCGTCAGGCTGTTTATGTTCTCTGTTCCTGACTTTTCTGGTAATCATAGATGTTGACTGCGATTTGCTCTCTTTCATGTTGAACCGTTCTAACACCTTTTCTGTGTAGTCCTTCTGGTTTAGCTTCAGCGTTTGACTCAAACGATCTCTTGTGATGTTCATCCCTAGGAAACATCTGGGTTCACCTAAATCTTTCATTCTGAACACCGAGCTTAATTTAGTTTTAACCTCTTGCATTTTGGCTAGGTTGTTTCCTGCTAATATTGCATCGTCTACATACAATATTATAAAGACAACTTGTCCATCTTTTCTCCAGGTGAAGAGGCAAGGTTCGTTGACATCCTTTTCCAGTCCTAGTTTCTGGGCTTCTTCTGAGAATCTCTTATTCCACCTTTTTGGACTTACTTTCAGTCCATATAAGGACTTGTGTACTTTACACACTTTGGTGCGTTTAGTCGTATCGTCACATTCAAGTCCATCTGGAATCTTCATGTAAATATCTTCTTCCAAAGTCCCATGTATAAACGCTGTTTTGACGTCCAGTTGTGTAGCTTCCAAGTCGTATTTGTTGATTATGCGTAGGGCTGATCTAATTAGAGACATTCTTGACACTGGAGCATATGTTTCGCTCAGACTATATTCTGTTTTGTCTTTGAATCCTCTAACAACTAACCTAGCTCTATAGCTGATTTGG
The DNA here is from genome assembly GCA_017163975.1 of Anastatus disparis. Taxonomy (NCBI): domain Eukaryota; kingdom Metazoa; phylum Arthropoda; class Insecta; order Hymenoptera; family Eupelmidae; genus Anastatus; species Anastatus disparis. Next base: position 611,164 of record JAFFSR010000073.1, read on the forward strand.
CCCGTTTCATCAGTTTTCTTCTTAAATACCCATCTGGAGTCTATTACGTTTATTCTGTTTCCTTCTGACGTGTAGCTTGGTATGTTAATTATTTCCCAAACTTCGTTTTCTTTCATAGAACGTAGTTCTTCTTCCACTGCGCTCTGCCATTCATTTCTTTCTGTTGATGACATAGCCTCTTTATAACTTTTTGGATCTTGGTTGACTTCGGCGAGTATAGCATGGTACGATTCATTATCTATTTGCTTGTCTGGTTGCGCTTCTCTTGCTCTTACGTTGAGCTTCCAGTTGGTTTTGGCTACCCTTTCAGGTCGCTTAGCTTTCTTTTCGACTTGTTCATGTTTGTCCTGTCCATCTGAGGGTCTTTTCTTTGGTCTCCCTCTTTTTGGTTTGTCCAGGGCTTCTGTATTTTTATTTAGTATCTCTGAATTTTTATTCGAGTCATCTTAGAGTTTTTCTGGTTCTCTGAAATTATTTTCTTTTGTTTCTTTTATATCAGAAATTTCAATCATTTCCAAATCCTGTGGCATTCGCTTGAACATATCTTTGTATACTAATTTTTCATTAAACCTGACATTTCTTGAATTTATGAATTTCCTTGTTCCAGGATGCCATAAGATGTAGCCTGTTGTTGTATATCCCACCGTGACAGCTTTGACTGCTTTTTCTGAAAACTTTGACGTCGTGATTGGGATTTTAGCATATGCTATACTTCCAAACCTTCGAATTTTCTCCTCATGGTGTTTATGGTTTGGCAGAATCACGTCTAGTGGAGTTTTAAATTCCAAGGAACGATGTGGTGACCTGTTATATATATGTACTGCTGCTTCTGCTGCCAGAATCCACATACTGCCAGGTAGACCTGAGTCAATCATCATTGTTCTTATTTTGTTCTGAATCGTCTTGTTGAACCTTTCTGCTGTTCCGTTGAGTTGTGGTGTATGAGGTGGTCCAAAGTTGTTTTCAATTTTTTCTTTTGTCATTATTTCTGAGAATTTACCTCCAGTGAATTCTGTGCCATTATCTGCTCTTATATATCATACTTTTGTATCTTCTTTCAATAAATTTCTCATAGTTTTGAGAAATCTTTCTAGGCAGTCACCTGTCTCGTTCTTGTGTTTGATCGAGTAGACCTTGGCAAATCTGGAGTAGTCATCTATAAATACCACTATAAACTTGTTTTCTCCAGGATAAGATAGTGGTTTTATAGGACCCATAACATCTGTGTGAATTAACTCTAGGCATCTGGTTGCTCTTTCTCTTGTTTCCGAGAAGGGGAGATTTTCCATTTTACCCAATATACAAGATTCACAATCTAGTATGTTGTCTCTGAATTTGATCTCCTTTAAGAAATCAGTTGACTTCTGCAGATGTTTTAAGTAACCTAGAGACATGTGTCCTAGTCTCACATGCCATAGCATACCTTCATCTAATTCGCTGCTTTTAGCTTTTGAGTTTTCATTTGTATCCAGTAGATTTTCTAATATTTGTGGATCAGTCATGTTGTTTAACTCCGTAATTTTTCCTTTTAGAAAATCTGAATTTATAGCCTGTATTTCTCGGTTTTCGTCGACTTCCTTCTTCATATTCTCCCTCCCAATCTCAGCTGGGGTTTCTGTGATTTGTTCCAGGTTTAACATCTCAGACTGAGATTGTTGCATGAAGTCGTCCACGGAAACTATTCTTGCTTCGCATTCATATTCTTCGTGACTTTCTTGAAATATATCTTCATTTTTGGTTACTATGTCCAGTGAAATTAACTAATTTGGTTTTACGTACTTTCCTGTTAGATATCTGACTCCAGTGTATTTATTTCCAACATGTTGTTGTCTAGATAAATGCCTAGACCAGCGTCTGCGAATTTTCTCAGTGAAATCAGATTATGTGAAACTTCTGAAGCTGCTAACACATTTGTTAATTTAACTACATCTGAATTGTTTCTGTTTGAAACCAGCATAAGATTACCTTTTCCATCCATGGTAATATCTGCTGTTTTATTTTTATTCGCGCTTTTAATGATTTTTCCCGAGCATTTTTTAAAATTACTCAAGATTAGACTTTTCTTTACAATGTGCTCTGTCGCACCCGAGTCTGCTAAAAATGTTATATTGTTGTTAGTATTTGTTATATTATTGTTACCTGTTAAGAAAGCTCTAGCTGTTTTCTTTTTCTGTGAGCGTTCTGGAGCGGAGTTGTTTTTAGTATTTTTGAATACCCTGCTTCTGAATGTATTTGAGTTTTCCCTTTTATCTTTTTTGTTATTATAGTTGTTACCTCTACCTCTTTTATTGTTATATTTATTATAATTATTTACATACCCTCCTTTGGATGGTTTTGCACCTGATCCTGAAGTGCCACTGCCTCTTTGAAAACACTCTGTTCTTTTGTGGTCTGTTACTTTGTTGCAATAGTAACAGAACCACGAGTTATACTTGATCAGTGGACATTCAGCCTGGGCATGTCCCATTTTGTTGCATCTGTAACATTTGATGTTACTTTGCGTCCTCCCTTGGGCTGTATTGGCTCTCACTTCTGGGTGTTTGTCTTCCTTCATTTTGGCTTCCAGCTGTAGTAAAAAGTTTTTTATTTCATCCAGTGTCATTTCAGTTTGATAACTTTGTCTTCTTATCAGTGTTGCTGATCTTAACTCCTGATAGTGTCCTGACACTGCCGAATAAAAGGCAGACCTCTTTTGCTCCGTGGAGAGCTTCTCTGTTGGATTACTATTCTCATAATCCCTTATAGTTGCATCAAACCTATCAATAAATGTCTCAATCTTTTCCCATGTTTTAATATTTAGTTTATATAATTTAGCCCTTACTGACGTTGCTGTTAGATTCATTTCTATTCTTTTACTTTCTGTTATTTTGTTTATGATTTCAATAGGATCTTTTAAATTTATTATTTTTTTATGATAATATTCATCCAATCTATTAATTATAATATCCCTTACCAATCTTTTACGTTTTTCTATTTCATTTGAATCAAAATTAAATGTATTTGTATTTTCTTTATCTAGAACATCTGATAGGTTTGACGCTCTTAACTCTGAATCTAAATAATCCAACAGAGATGCAATCCAGTTTTTTGAGTTAACTTGTAATTTCTTTTTATTGAAAACTTCTGACTATTCGTACTCCCTTCGATTGCTTTGTGCATATTTTTAAATGTTTCATTTAGACCTACTATTACATCCGAACTAATGTTATTGTTTGACAAGTTAACTCTGGAGGGGGTATGTATATTCTCAATTGAATCATCTCTGAAATTATAATCGGTAGAGTTCATAATAGGGAGTGTTACCTCCATGGCTTTACACCGCAACTTCTCCGCTTCCAGAACGTTGGCCGTCAGCTTCTCCGCTTTGGACATCATAAGGATCATTTGATCCCCAAACTTCTCCATTCTTTCTATATTGTCTGCCATTACTTCTTGAGCAGCCCTGGTGTCCTTTGCTAATTGCGTCAGTTGGCGCAGGGTCCAAAGGTTGTCCATAGCGATCCTCTCTGATGGAGGTATGAGAGTAAAAGCTGGGGTTGTTCTTGGAGGAGTAAATGAAGCTTGCTGCTCAGTGTTGACTCCTTGAGCTATAGATAGATAGCTGTATAAGTCTCTGATTTTTAAGTTTTTGTTTATTTTGATAAAAAAAAACTGAACTCTTTAATGTTTGAATTTATGTTTATTTTGATAGAAACTCTGAACTCTTTAATGTTTGAATTTATGTTTATTTTGATAAAAAATCTGAACTCTTTAATGTTTGAATTTATGTTTATTTTGATAAAAAAAATCTGAACTCTTTAATGTTTGGTTGAAAAAAAATTATTTTAACAAAGATAAATTCAATTACCATTTGCCTCAGCACCTCTTTCATCGACGTTGACGTCGTTTGTGTTGGAGCCGTTGCCGGCATTTTCAGCATTGTTCTTATCCATTGTTTTTTTTTTTGTATCCTCTGAAAAAAAAAACAAATAATCAGCTTGAATAATATTATACCCCTCAATACATGCAAAACCGCACAGCAAGTTGTTGCGTTGTATTAAGTTATTATATAAAATTCAAGATTTTAGAAAAACAATTTTATTCTCTGGAAAATGAAAATTCTATTTTTGAATAAAAATTTTCTCTCTAAATTGACTTGTGTAAAACTATTTATTTATCTGCACAACCGTACAACAAGTTAATGCAGTATAAATAGTACATTTTAATTTAAACGATAATTTAAATTCAAGTCTATTAAAGTATACACGAAAAATAAAAAATAAATTTCTGTATAGAAAGAAATTAAAGTTACCAAACATATACTCTTATAATTTGCTGGAAAAAAAATATTCTAGTGTACACGGAACCGTACGACAAGTTAACGCGTCACTTTAATAGAATATTTCGTCCGTGTGTTCGTAGTATCGTATATATGCGCTCTCTCGGCGTGAGTGTGACGAACGCAATCACACTATTAATGCGAGAGAGGTGATCACTCACACATACAAAATACTATTAAACACGCCAGACTTTGTGGCACCAACACCGTGAGCATGTATATACGTATGTGTATATATATATATACACACATACACACATATGCATATAGGCAATACTAGTGTACCGAACGCAAGTATCTCGTATTATTTTATTTTCAGTGGAGTCAATACTTTTTTTTGTAGAGCTCAACACTGGCAGCACTCGCTTCTCTCTGAATAGAAAAAAATTTTACAGCAAAAAAAAGGAAAAGAAAAAAACTTTAACTGTTTTGACCCGTGTGTTTTTTCTTAGAAAAAAAACATGAATGTACAAAAAAAAATCGGCGGGGGACTGTGTGTCGCGCGCCCTCAGCTAACGCGCTTCTCTATCTCTGTCTCTTTCTTTCCTTATGCTTTCTCCCGATGCCCTTTTATATTTAACTTTATTTTGCACTTTTGAATATACACACAAAAAAATAACAAAAGGAGAAACAAAATCACGTCTGAAGATGAAAGAAAGAGAAAAATAACACGTTCGAATATCCGACGCAACAAAGGATGCTAAGAGAGAAGCGAGTTAGAGAAGGACAGAGAAAAAAAAATGGCGGTCAATCGCGCACTGCGCGTCTCTTTTTTTTTTTTTTCACCTTCGCTTTTCGCTTTTATGAAATATTTCACATCTGAAAAATTTACGCCCGAACTTCTGACACCACACACATTATCACGAGAAAGAGAGTAAAGAAAGAAGAAAAAGGACGGTTAATTTTACAGCGCGCTTTTTCTATCTTTTTCCTTTCATATACACTTCTCTAACCGTTTTCGCTTTTTTTTCTTTTCACACCCCTCGTATCAAAACATTTCTGAACAGCACTAAATGGAGAGAGAAATGTGACACATAATGTCAGCTCTAAGATTTATCGCGCACTATTTCCTCACATCTGAATAAAAAACTTTTTCTGAAAACTGCACTCTACTTACCATGCTAATATTTCCAAACTGCACCTCCTTTCTTTTCTTTCAAAAAAAAACTTGTATAGCGTGGCTGGGCCGATAACCTGTTAGATTTATGAAAGTTCGTGTGTATAACACAACTAAATTAAATTACAAAACGAAATGATTTTATTTAATGAACACTTAAAGCTTCTCTGTTAAGTACAGTACAAAATAAACTCTGTATATACAGTATGGAAAATAAGGTAAAATAAGTAATCTTGAAGTCACAAAACGTGGGTACAGGGTGCCGTCCAGAGAAGGAATGAATCCAGAGAGACAGAAGGTGCGCCGCGACGTGAAGGCACACGGAAGAGACAGAGACAGAGAGAGTCGGGCTGAGCGCGTGAGTTGAATAGTGGCGTTCCCATAAGACTTGCGGGTGATTGTTGGAGCTCTCTTCGACAATATAATATTATCTTATCAAATATTATTTTATATTATGTTTCTTTATAAATAAACAGACGTAAATAATTTTATTAAGATGAGACTTTGAAAATACGTGAGAAAAATCACTTCATTGTTTAAACCTTAGTGTAATTAAAACAAAATAAAATTCACAATATTAGTATTTTGGAAAAAATTGTATAAATCTATTTTACAAATTTATTATTTTCCTAATATTTCTTTTTTATTTAGAATGTAAATTTTACATTCATGTTGTATATAGATTTATAAATCAAACAAATGTAAAAAGAATAGAAATGATTTTAAAATATATTTATTTTGACAAAAATTTTTTAAATATAAATGATCAAGATTCTCCGTACAACACAAACTGCAAAGGAAACTTTCTTTAATTTAGCAAAGGATTCAATTTGGTAAAAATGAATGTATAGTTTTTGAATTTTGTAAACAAATCAAATCATAAATAAAGGTACATGTTCAACCTTAAAACTTCTTTTTTATTTAAGCATTATAATACTTATCATTTTAATAAAATGATATTTTTTCAATAATAGAATCTGATAATATCATTCGAGATAATATTGAACCTCATATAACCAGGGTTGGTTTAGCGTTAATGTACGATCACAGTTCATGACTGTAACAGCGCCACCGCGACTTGATTTTTAACTAACACACGAGTTCGAAATTAAAATTCGGATACTTTTATTGTAATTTAATATTGCAAAATAAAATATTTCTTTGATTTTTCCTTATACATATCTTTATTTGTTGAAAAAAATTTATTTTTCATTAATATAACGTTAAAATGATTTGGATTTAAATTTCGAACTCGAGTGTTAGTTAAAAATCAAGTCGCGGTGGCGCTGTTACTCGCTGTTACAGTCATGAACTGTGATCGTACATTAACGCCAAACCAACTCTGCATATAACCCTGGTTATGATTGGAAAATCACATTTAAAAAATTTTGCAAACAAACTTTATAATTTTTTGCATATGTCATACACACACACACACACACACATATATATATATATATATATATATACTAGGGGGGGTACCCCCCTGCTCACGCTGCTCGCCAACCCCCGTACATATTTACACTACTGAAAATATCAGTCAGTACTGAAATTTGTACTGACAAAAATTATTAATAAAATTAATATTAATTATATATTTGTTCAGACAGATTTCCACACCACCCAAAGAGGTACTGTCAATAATACCTTACAATTAATAATTTAGAATATAAATTAAATAATAAAAAATGTATTGTATTACGGCGCGTTGGTTTTTTTTTGTTTTATTTTAAACAATTATACAAAATCAATAATAATAATTTTAAGTTATTTTAAGACATGTTAAAGTTAATTGAAATTGTTCCATTCTTTTAATACAATTATATGGAATAAAACCATGGTTCCCTTCGTCTGTAGCCCTGCACAACCATAAGAGTCTATATTCCTTCTTCCTTATACCATAGACTATATTTACAATCTATTATCCACCATCAGTATTACATATTTAAACAAAGTTTTAAAAGTCATTTTATTATTTGTAAAATTTGTTATTATATTATTGTTATATAACAATTTTCCAATTAATATTTATCTCTTTTAAATCTTTGTTAAGTATATTTATTATAATAATTATTATTACTTGAAATTTTTCGATTAAATATTATTGTAACATGTCTTACAATAATATAAAACAGAAATTTTTTTTATTATAGTTATTCTAAATTTAAAATTTAATACTTGATTGAATTCTATGTTTTTTAATATTATTATTATTAAAAATTTTCTATTCATTTCTTATATTTAAATATTAATTATTATTATTTTTTTATAATATTTAGTATCTTTAATTTATGTACTCGAAATTAATATATTTCATTTTATTTTTTATAAATATTAGTTTTATTCAAAGTATATATTTTACAATAAATTTCAATATCATTATGATAATCATAATATTATTAATTCATATATTTCATAAATAAAACGATAAAATTAAATAATATAATTTTTCCTTATTTATAAATTATTTTAATTTTATCTTTAATATATCTTAATTTTATTTTTAAGTCTCTTGGATGTATAAATATATCTATATTGTTTTTTAATATCCTTGACTTTCTTGCTAGTATTAAAAAAGATATATTAAAATAATTTTTACAAAATTAATAGAATGTTTTTTCATGTTTGTTTTTCTTAAAATTATCGATTATTTATATAATAACAAATAATTTTTAATATTCATTAATTAAAAAAATCAATATAATATGATACATAATGATATGAATTTTATTAATTTTTTTTTTGTTTCATAAAATAATTTTTTATTTATTGTTTAAACATTCTATTATATTTAAATTCAACTAAAAATGTATAAGTTATAATGAGATTGTAATTTTTTTTTTTAACTTTTAATGCCATTATCATAATTATAATAATATTAATTTAATTAATTAGTAATCCATGTACTTCATAAATAAAACTGTAAAGTATATATTTCCTATTTCATTAAGTTTTATTTATTTCTTTTTGAATATGGCTGATTCCATTCAGATTCATGCAGGCCGTCACTGATCGAATTTTTTTTTTTCTTCTAAGTAATAAAAATACCGTCTATTATGTATATAAAGATAAAATTTACCTCGTAGAACGCTCAAAAAAAATTTTTTTTTTTTTACCACAGCAATTCTAGTGTTAAATGTAAAAACGAAAATTCAAAAATTGAAAATGAACCTCTACTTATAAATGACTATAGCTCCGTCAATTTTTAACCTTTTTGGGCGTTCTTTTAACAAAAGTGTGCGGAATTTTGTCTAGTTTAAAATGCAATCTCGATTTTTGTAATACAATTTGATCTTACTGAGTTATTTACGAAAAACCGAAAAAATACTAACTTTTAGGGTAGGTTCTCACCCTATTCTCATATGCGATTTTGCCTTATTTTTTTTTAACAAATTTTTAAACGTTTTTTTTTTATATTTTCGATTTTCAAACATTGATACCATGGCGCATTGTACTATTTTTCCAACTTTACGTATTCTTACAACTATTTTTATGCTTTTCTGTATTAATATATTAAAAATATCAACAATAATCTTTAAAATAAACCCCAGATCGAATATTTTGATCAATTAGAACCAAAGTTATGACGATTTAAAGTTTAAAAAAAAATGCTGAAACTTTAAATAAATATGATATTTACATTGAGGAAACGCAATTTTCGTTAAAGAATAAAATCTAAAGATATAAATTTTTTAATTTAGAAAAAAAGTTATTTTGATGAAAGAATATATAACCATTTATCCTCTTTTTATGGTACATTATTATAATAAAAATTTTTTTTGTTGAAGAATATAATTTTTTTATCAGTTTGAATTTCGCGCCTAGAATTTGAATTTATTTTGTAGGGAGTTGACACATGTCACTACTAGGTGGCGATGATTCGTTCTTTGCATTCTCATCAACGACTTGACGCGTTTAAAAATATAAGAAAAGGAAGATAAAAAATAAAGTTGTTTAAGAAAAATTATTTTTTTCGATCTGTCATTGAACAGAATATCAATAATGGCATCACTGATTGTCAAAATGAAGTGCAAGGATTTAAAAGAAAGGCACAAAAAAGTTGTTTATGATTGCTCCAAAAGTCCGCTTAGAGAATTAGGTGATCTAACGGAGTCTTTAAAGCGCTTGTATCCAAATACTTCTTTCTCTAGAGAAGATAAAGTATGCCCTTCGTGTTACAAAATATTATTAGATGAAGTGAAAAATGCGCCTATTTCATCGACTTCAAGCAGTCAACAATCTTCGGAAGATTTTATTCATAGTGAGGCTGTGGTAGAACAGCTCAACGAGACTTCAAGTAATTTGAAATTAAATATTTCATCAATTAAAATGCCTCAAAGTATCAATATCAAGATGCGAGAATCTTATGCTCTCCGAAAAAGAAAACAAATAAACGATGCATTTGATTCACAAATAGCAAGTAAAATGATGAAAGTCTACGATATAACGGATTTGCCCGCATTGAATGAAAATAATGAATGTAAGACAAATGATAATGGCTTGAGAATATTGAAATTGCATTAGATAATTGTTCAAATTTTCTTGAGAAAGTGCGATTGTTGAGTATTATACCAAGTGATATTTCCAAAGATTATTTATTATCAGTTTTACCAAATGTAACTATTTATATGATTGATCAAGCACGATCATTGGTAAATAACAAAAAATTTTACAAGCAGTCTGAGAACTATTGTGGCCATTCTTTGGATAGTGAAATTGTAATGAAAGTAAAGGATTATTATCTGAACGATGATTTTAATTGTTCTCGTCAAAGTGCGAATAAAAGCGACACAGTATCTATCAAAGAAAATGGTATAAAAACTAAAACAGTCAAACGCTTTCTTACGCGAAGTATAAAAGAAATATATCAATTATTTAAAGACGAAAATCCTGAAATAAAAACAAAAATTGGTAAATTAACATTCTACGCTTTAAGACCGAAGTGGGTTATACCACATCCACCCACCGATTCGTGTCTTTGCGTTTACTGCGAGAATCTTAAACTTATGTTAGATGCTTTGAATAATTATAAAAAAGAGAATAAACAAGACACTGCAGATTTGGAATTGAAAATGTTCTTCACTTTTTTGTTCAAAAGATGATATGAAATATGTACTAAGAGAATGTAAAGAATGTCCCATTGGAGAAAATGGTTTTCTTCTGCAACAGGTCATGGTAAAGGCGCTTGTGACGGTATTGGTGGTTTAGTTAAACATTATGCTACCACGCATAATCTGTCCAAGAAGAGTGCAGATTTTATTAGGAACGCTGAAAATTTCGCCACTCACGTATCAAAATATACTCCGTCGAATAACATTCTTGTTATCCGCAAGGATGAGTTAGAAGTTTTTCGACTGACAAAAAAAATGGAATGGTTAGGAAATGCAAAAGAAATTAAAGGTATTCAAAAGATTCACTGTTGGAAAAGTGAACGAAACCAGATCTACACTGCCAAAACTTCGAGACATGAGTGGCAAGAAGTAAAATGAAAGGTTTTATTTAAATTCGGATTTTTTTGTTCACATTAGTTCTCAATTCATTAGCGTTCTTTCTTAATTGTATCGCATATTATTTGTTCATTGAAAATGACCAAATAATATATTTTATTATTTAAAAAACTCACCTTTTTAAAATTCAAATTCAAAATTCAAAATTCCAAATTCAAAATTCAAATTCAAAATTCAAAATTCAAAATTCAAAATTCAAAGTAGATATATTTATTTAAAGTTTCAGCATTTTTTTTAAAACTTTAAATCGTCATAGCTTTGGTTCTAATTGATCAAAATATTCGATCTGGGGTTTATTTTAAAGATAATTGTTGATATTTTTGATATATTATTGAATAAAAGCATAATAATAGTTGTAAGAACACGTAAAGTTGGAAAAATAGTACAATGCACCATGGTATCAATGTTTTAAAATCGAAAATATAAACAAAACGTTTAAAAATCTGTTAAAAAAATTAGGCAAAATCGCATATTCTCGTCTACCCTAAAAGTTAGTATTTTTTATGTATAAAATCATATAAAAATTTCAAAAAAAAAAAAAAAAAAAATAGTTTTTGAGAAAATCGTGTTTGAAAAAAATCGCTTTTTTCGGTTTTTCGTAAATAACTCAGTGAGATCAAATTGTATTACGAAAATCGAGATTGCATTTTAAACTAGACAAAATTCCGCACTCTTATGTTAAAAGAACGCTCAAAAAGGTTAAAAATTGACGGAGCTATAGTCATTTATAAGTAGAGGTTCATTTTCAATTTTTGAATTTTCGTTTTTACATTTAACACTAGAATTGCTGTGGTAAAAAAAAAAAAATTTTTTTTGAGCGTTCTACGAGGTAAATTTTATCTTTATATACATAATAGAAGGTATTTTTATTACCTAGAAGAAAAAAAAAATTCGATCAGTGACGGCCTGCATGAATCTGAATGGAATCAGCCATATAACTTAATGCAATTAAGTCTTTTTGATGCATGAAATGTATGTAAATTTTCTTTTTGAATATATTTGATTAATTTTATGTTATTATAAAAAATATGATTATTATTTTTATTGATTTATTACTTAAACATATTTTATATTATAATTTATAATATAAAGAAAATTATATTAGCAATACGTAATAAATATCTATAATATATTGTATTATGAGTTGTGATATAATATTCTATTATTGGATCCCGTATTTCTAACTTATATTGAATAATTTTATTTGTCATATATTTATAATGATATGTTACGTTGTTCCAATTTTAAAAATAAAGTTTTTCATTTTCAATACCGATATAGTTATTAATTGTGTTATTTAATCTAGATAAATCTGTATTTTCATTTAAATTTTTTATATATTCTTCGTACTGGTCTTGAAATCATTCAAATTCGTTTATTTGGTTATTTAAATCATCTAATTCTTTTTGATGTTGTAATTTTTTTTTTAGGAAAATTTAAAGTTTGTTTTTATTTTCTGTTTTATTATTTTATATCTGAAAAAACAAATGTTTTATTAGTATGTAATAAATATAAATATATTTTTAATATTAAAAAAATTAAAGTTATTATTTTTTTTTGTTATTTCTCTAGTACTTCTTTCCATACTATATTGGTTAATTCATTTTTAGTTTCTAATTCATTCTGAATATATATTTTAGAAGGATTTTTACTTCTTGAAAGAGCAACATATAACTGTCCATGTGAAAATAATGGTTTTCTTATAAATATTCCTACGATTTCAAAACTTTGACCTTGTGATTTATTTATAGTTATAACAAAAGCTAATACAATAGGGAATTGTTTTCTACATAAAATAAATGGTAAAGACGATGATTCATTTGTGCTTAATGTAATATGCGGTATAAAAACTTTATTTCCTTTATTTTTGCCTGTAATTACTTCAGCTTCTATATTATATTTAAATAATCTTGTTATCTTTGATCGCGTTCCATTGCATAATCCATCTTTTATACTTAAATTTCTTATCAGCATCATTACGGCATTTATTTTTAAACTAAGTTCATGTAGAGGAAATCCTTCTCTTATATTATTTAACATTTCTATTGGATAATTTAAATGAATATTATCATCTGTTTGATCAACACCCTTATATGTTGCATAATCAATACTATGTCATTGTTTTATTATTAATTAAATTTAATATTTCATAATTTAAAATATTTACATCTCCATTATGTGTACTTGAAATAACATTTTTAAAAAAAAATAATTATTGTTAATGTTTTCATAAATATTTCAAACATAATTAGTTTTCCATTTTTCTGGTATGATAAATGTATCAACTTTATCTTCTTCGATATCTAATAAAAATGATGAAAAATTTTCATCATTAGATCTTATATTTTTTTTAATTTAAAAATATGAAACATGGGCCATAGGGTTGAATATTTTATAGTTTGTTCTATAATTGTTTTTTTATGTCCGTGTTTTAATACAGGTGAAATTTGACGAAAATCTCCACCGAAAATAATTATTTTTCCTTCAAAAATTTCATTATTATGAACGACATTTTTTAATGTTTTGTCAACTATTTCTAAAGCTTTTTTAGGAATAATTGATGCTTCGTCCCATATAATTACATTTGCTTCTCTTAATTTTTTCTTATCTAAATCAAATTTTAAAAATGCACTTTCAATATTATTTAAATCTAACGGTAATCTAAAAGTTCGGTGACTGGTTAAACCTTTTGGTAGTAAAATTGAAGCAATACCTGTCCAAGCCATTGATGAGAATTTTTTTTTATTGTTATAAAATAATATATTAATGCTTTATATAAAAATGTTTTTCCAGAACCTCATGGTCCATCTATGATTGAACTTTATATTATCATGAACTTTATGATAATTATTTATTATTTGTTCAAAAATATGTTTTTGATCGTTATTCAATTGTTTGTACATTTTATCAAATTTTTTTTTACTGAATATTATGATTTCATCATTAATTTCTTTGTTTTCCTTGATATAGTTTTCATTTGGTTCAGGTAAACCAAAATTCCTGCTGGAAACATTAAAGGAAAAACCATTGGATCCACGTGATGAGATAATTTTCTTAAGTAAGTACGAGTAATTTTATCTTTAGGAGATAATTTCCTACGTCTAAGAAGAATCTCTTAGACGTAGGAAATTTTTTGATAAGTTTTTCTGACCAAGATAATGACTAATTACCACAAAGTAAAAGGTGCTTTACTTTCAGGCAAGTACAACCTGGACACAAAAAAAGTAAACTTAAATGTTGCAAGTAGAAGTTTCTTATTCTTTTTTTTTCTCAGTATGGGTGGTGTGGAAAGTTGTCTAAGGAACGTAGATATTAGTTGATGGTTAAAAAATAATTATATCAACAATCTATAATATTGGTAACTATGTATTAAATATATATTTCATTAGATAGTCTTAAGTAAGTATTTCATACATATAAAATTAAAAAATTTTTTGAATTTTTTTTTTAATGGTTTATAATAATTATATGAAGAGTGTATGAGGGGTATGAGTGGTTATGAGGGGTGACTTGGGTAGTGAGGGGTGACTGGGGTAGTGAGGGATATCGTTTGTATTTAAAAAAAAAACATTTTAAGAGTCATTCTTACGTTATTTTGAGGGGTGACTTTTGATTTTTTGAGTAGGAGGGAAAAATAATGAGGGGTAGTAATGGAGAGGTGTTTTTTGAAACCGTATTTTTTCTTTTTTTTTAATAGGCCCCAGCATTTATAAGATCTTGAATAACCATACAACTAAAACTCTTACAAAAAAATGTATGGAAAATAGAATAAAGTACAGATTAAATGCTTTAATTTAAGCTTTGTTGCATCAAAAAAGCTTGTGTGGTTCAAAAGTTGTGCCTAATTAAAAATTACTACATATTTTTTAATATTTTTAGCGTGTAACATATCAGTTTTTAACGCTATTTCATCAGCATAATTTAATCGCCAGTAACTTTTGAACCACACAAGCTTTTTTAATGCAATAAAGCTTAAATTAAAGAATTGAATCTGTACTTTATTTTATTATCTATACATTTTTTTGTGAGAGTCTTAATTGTTTGGTTATTCAAGATCTTATAAAGCTCCTTTCCATTATATTTTCGAAAAAATGTCTATATCTCCGTCTATGGGGCCTATTCAAAGAAAAGAAAAGACACGGGTTCATTTTTTTTCATCAAAAAATCATATCCTGCAGTTTTAGCCAAATCCGCTTTCCGAAGGTCGGGTACTCTCCTTGTGAGACAGTAAACTGCTTCTAATGTTGTCAATGGTATTAGCCATGTTCAAACCAGTACTTTTTTAAAAAAGTATGCACATGAAGATCACTGATTTTGCTGGTTTTGAGATATCTTTCAGTATTATAAAAGTTAAGAATCTGTGCCAAATCTCAGCTCTCTAGGTGCAAAACTCGCAAAGAAATAGCCTTTTAAATTTGAAAAAGGTCTTTTTTGGCCCTATCTTAGCTATTTTTTTAATTGCATACCATAAGTCGAAAAATTTATCTTTTTTAATCCAAGTTAGCGCGTTTGATAGGTATTTGTGGGCACTTTCGAAGTACTCTTTCCAAATCAAAGTAATTTCAACGTTGCGAGTTTGCCCGTTAGTAACTAAATGCCTCATTTTGCTTGAATTTTTCAATGTTTTGGCATCTTCGGAACATCATCAATTTTTTTCTCTTCCATATATCCTATCTCACAAAGTTTACTTTTTGTGTGTTCAAAAAACCTACAATTCAAGCTTCGAAACGCCCAAATCGATTGGAAAACTTCCGAGTTATGCAACTTTGAAGTCACATAGATTTCTGTTGATTGTGATTTCACCTATATTCAGGTAAATTTTCACATGCATCGGACCAAACTCCACGAGCTCAAAATTTACAGAAATCTTTTATATATATATTAAAACAATAAAAAATAAAAAAAGTGCGGTATCATACGGTATTCTAGGGGTTTTAGACAAATTTTTTAAGTTATTATACTGTTTTTTATGCAATGGGTGTCATATTACTATCTTCTTTTTAATAACACTAGGGGGGCAAGCCCCCTGCACGCAAGCGCGCCAACCCCCACTACTAAGTAAAACTGTAAATCATATTAAATACTTTTTTTTTAATTTGAAATTATTTTAAATTCAAAATGTTCTATTATTTTTAATAAAACATTTATTTTTAAATTTTAATTTAAATTTAATGTATTTAAAAAAGTATTTAATATGTTTTAATGTTTTATGTTTTATATATGAGGTGTAAGTTGGTGTTACGACCGGATTTAGTTCGGTCGTTCAGTTCACAAAAAGAAATAAATTTCTTTTTATTGGGAACCAGTTTGTAATCCCAGGACTTACCTGTCACCTTTTAACTAAATATTTATTAAAATTAAATTCTAATTTAGTTTTTAGAATAACCAATTTTTTTATAAAAATTAATATTAAGTTTTAATTATTTAAATAAATTTCTCCTTTTGTGTATTCTTTTTTTTAATTTTTTTTATTTAATAACTAATACACATTTTTGTTATTTATTAAATATAATAATTTTCTTACGATTCAATTTTCCAGGAAGAGAGGGAGAAGATATATAAATGTATCCCTTGAAGTTCCGTCCTTTAATCTCCGCTCAAATTAACTTATTCCTACACGGTTAAGTTATCCGTGGCCAGATTAGGTTTGATTCTTCAACTCTCGGTCATCTAGCACTCAGCTAATTTATTTGTTTATGTAGTCACTTGCACTTGCTTGTCTTTTTTCACTAAATATTTATTTATATAAATAGGTTTCTAATCTATTTATACAAAAGTTGTAAATTTATATTTTTCTATATTATAATTTTTGCTATTAGCGAAGTAGGTTTCTAAGCTACTTCCTAATGAATTTTATGATAAATAAACTGATTTAAAACTAACACTGACTTTATCTCAGTGGACCAGCAGAGCCGACTTTGGCGGTTGCTATCGTATTATGACAAAAGGCGAAGAGTGACGTAGGGGGCTGTTTTTATTGCCTTGCGCCGGGCGATCGAGAGATGGAAAATCCAATCAAAATCTGATACGCAGCTGAAATTTTCAGAACAGAAAATCATTCGATTGTTTTAGAGTTCATTGGCTTGCTTACCAATGCATTCTTGTACTTTCTTCTCCGTCTCTTCTTTACATTTGAAGTTTTCGCTATTTTTAAGAATGCTGACTCGGGACATCGCATGGAACCACTTTTCCATATATGTAATAAATATAATAAAAAAATAGATTAATGAATAATTCCAATCTTTAATATAATTCATTTAACAATTTATAAGGGTTTAGTTCCATGGGATGTCACATTGGCACGCTTATTCTCCTCCCACCCCAACATTTAATAAAAAAAATTTATGAAAAAATAAATACAACTAAAAGGGAACCTCCACTTTCGTCTACGAATGCATATTATTTTTTTTAACTCGTCTTACTTTCTTTTTTTTGAATTAAAACTTATTTTTTTTTCTTGTATATTGACATACTTAACATTTGCAATTACGCTATTATAATATGTTTAGCACCTTGGCGAAAAAATTAACTTTTTCCTTTTTTTTGCTTAGCGTCATAATTATTCCTTTATTTATTTGTTAAGTCCTGGCTTTACACCAGGACGGAATTAATGATTGATTATGTTGATGTTATGAGGAAAATATATTTTATTAAATAAAAGAATAAAGTTTGATTTTAAAATATTTAATTTGAAAGTTAAGTCTAGTGATAGAAAAGCTCTACCAATTTTAATTGTTATGAATCGTTCTCACGATTAAATATACTTGAATTGAAATAATGTAGATCAAAATATAATTGTAAGAATCTTACCTTGATTCGGCTAAGTAGATACAGACAGACAGTAAATAAGTACACTTGATTTTAATATTTTAATTATAGAGTTTTATTTGTTACTTTTATAATAAACTGAAGATAGTGCGCGAATATTGGAATAATTTTATAGTGCGAGAAATATAGTTAATAATTGTATCTTTGAAGTGCTTTGTAAAAATTCTTTGATAAAGTGCTTTGGAAAAGTGTCTGCTTTAAAGTACTTATTGAAGTCCTCCTCTTTCTTGATTTGATCTGTCTTTTTATATTGATGATTCCTGCCTTGTTTAAGAATTTGAATTGGTGTCAACTGATGGAGCAATGCTTATTCTGCATTTTGACTTTTATTGAATGATATGGTTAACGTGGTAAATCTGGTTTGTGTAGTCTTCGTAATTGTACTTACTTTGCTAATTCTGAAAATCACATTGCACTTGGTTTCTTAACAAATGACTTACTTTTACAATATGCTTGCTAAGGTAAATTAGCTGATTGATCAATAACTGCATATTTTTGGAATGATAAATTTTAAAATAAAAGATAAGTCGTGACGTAACACCTTGCGGCTCAAGATGTTGCTTATCGGTA
Source organism: Anastatus disparis (assembly GCA_017163975.1). Classification (NCBI taxonomy): domain Eukaryota; kingdom Metazoa; phylum Arthropoda; class Insecta; order Hymenoptera; family Eupelmidae; genus Anastatus; species Anastatus disparis. The sequence continues at coordinate 629,504 of JAFFSR010000073.1, forward strand.
CGAGAAGCAACAAAAGAAACAATTTTAATGTAATAACAATTTTTTCCAGTTGTTGATCAATTTACATAAATATCTTAAATCTATTTTAATATAAAAATATTTTATTTGAATGTCTTCATACAATTATTCGATGTATTTTTCTATTATATAATTGTTGAGTAATGTATGATTATTGGTAATGGAATTTAAGGAAAATGGAAAATTCTTGAATTTTATTGTTATTTCAAACTTGTAATATTTGATAACATTGCATTTAAGTTTTGACTTACTAAAAATTTTTTGATTGATCAGTAACTGTATGTGTTTGAATTAATAAATATAAGAGTAATAAAATGTAATAAATTTTGTACAGCTATTGATCAATTTACATAAATAACTTAAAATCTATTTAAATACGGTATTCAGTAAAATATTTTGTTCGAATATTTTCTTACAATTATTCGATGTGTTTGTAGTAGATATATTTAAAAAAGAATGAAAATTATTAAATTATATAGTTATCTTAAACTTATAATATTTAAAAATAGTTTTTTTTTTTTTTTTTTTATTATTCATGATTTTGCTTATAAATACTTTTTAATTAATTTAATCTATACATTTCAAATTTTCTTTACAAATGAAATTTTTTTATTATTACTTATGAGATAAAAAATAACATAAAATGTTTTGTAAAAGTAATCATTTAAATATAATGTGAATATATAAGTGAATATTCATTCACTTCCCTCCCGACTCAAGATGATTGTATAGGTAGCTATGCAATCTGAAATGTAATAGACTTAAGCTTTAACTGAATACCTTAGATGTAACAATATAATTAAAATTATGATTTGCATAGCTTAAATCGCTTCTTAATTTGAAAATCATTTTAGAGAAAAAAAAATAGTAATAATAAAAATCTGTAATAATAATAATTATTTAATTAATCTATGCGAGAGCAGAAGAGTGGTAATTCTCTAGGCTCTTCTTGAATAGGTTTGGGAGCAGGTGTAGGTATTGGTGGTTTGGTGTATGGTGCTTTTAAGGGTAAAGGTGGAGGTGTAGGTTTCGTTATGCGTGATTGTGTTGTTTCTCTTAATGGTTTTGGTTTCGATATAGAAGGTTTTTCTATTCTTATTTCTTTTAGTTGGATCTCTTCGTAATTTGTTTTTCTTTTAACTTGATTGGTATTTAATGTAATCATTAAATGTGTTAGAGAGCTGAAAATTGCTCCTAACAAATGTATAGACCAGCCATAAATAGTGTGAAGGGTATAGCCCCTTATTATTGTGTCTATAGTCAATTTAATTATTCGGATAATAATTAATATCATTATTATAGCTGAGCTTATAGACCCAAAAGTTGTCAATTTATTTACGAATTTATTCCAAGTATTTTCTGCAATATGCGATAATGTATTTTCTGTAAGTAGATTATTTAATAAGTCTACTTGTGTGTTTTGTTCTCCCTGTATACCTCTTGCTATGGCATTAAGTAGCGCTGCTTTTTCAAAAGGAAACATGATGTGTTGCTGTAATTCTTGTAAATCCTCTTGAGAATAAATTCCGCTTGTCGCTAAAGAAGATATTTTTTCTGGTATCCACGACTTTTGAGTGTTTGGTTTTAAGACTTTTACTATATTTTTTGTCGGTCGTGGTTTTGGTAGGAGATTCATCCAATTTTCTCCAATTTTATAATATTGAGGAATTATCGAATTACAGTTTATTTCCGATCCTGATTTTAATAATATATGTGTTTTTGGTGTCAAAAACCATGTTTGATTTTTTGTTAATACTGGCAATTGAATATAACATTTGTTTGTATGCAGCAACTGTGTCTCTACTGGTGTACATTTAATAACATGTACTACTTCGCCGGCAAGTTTAGCTATATAGCCTGGTTTCTGCATAATGTTATAAGCGAATTCATCGGGAGCTATGGATGCAAGGGATAAGGATTCGCGAATTACCTTTTTTTCTATCTCGCATTTTTCTTTTAAAATATTAAAATATAAATCTGTAAGATCAGCCCTAAAATGTTTTTCAATATATATAAATTTTGAGTTTATATATGTAAATAAATCTATATTTGTTACATCTTTTTTTACCGTATTATCATCAAATAATATTTTATTATAAGATATATCTAAAATAAATAACTTCGGGTGTTCCGTTTTTGTTAATATTCTATCGCAAATTTTTACATTATTTAACGCCGACAAAGAAAATGTTATTGTTTCTGTGTTTACAGTATATATGGGATTTTGATTAGGTGAATTAATTATAGTTGCAGGGCCTCTGTATAAAGTCTCATATTCTGTTTTAAAACCTTCTTCTGTAGGTAAATTTTCCCAAAAAGTATAGCCTGATTGTGAATCAATGCAATGTTGATCCGAAAATTTACATACAGTGCATGAATTTAATCTTAATTTATCATTTTTTAGACTTACTTGAGCGTATTCTTCTAATAAAGTTATTCTTATAAGACCCTGTACTAAAACATTGTCCCATGATCCAAAATTGTCTGTGTATGAAGCTCCTGTGCACGTTTTATCCTTCACTGAGCCTGCAAAGTCTATTCCAACTGCTTTTGTTGAATTTATTTTCAGGTCAGCTATAGTATGTATATTATCATATTTAAATCAAGGCTGTGAATCGGAGCGAACCGTTTTGATTGCTCCGCTCCTGGAGTGAAGCGACATATGGAGTATTGAAAATTCCTCCGGTCTGGAGCAATTCAACATATTCGCTCCGCTCCGGAGTGAACCAGAGCAAACATTGGAGCAAAAACCGCTCTTTTAATGAATGGAATAATATTTTTTGTTGGAATGACTTTTTTGATTGAAAATTAACTAAAATGGTTTGATATGTAAAGAATAGACTTTGAGTATATTTTATTGCCAAGTATTTTTATTAATTTTATTTAATGTATTTTTAGCATAACTCGCAAAAAATCTGACAAAAATTTTAATTTTATTAATATTACATATAAGTACAATATGAAAATACAATTCATACA